>JBBDGP010003582.1:0-265643 GCA_037952835.1 Lithobates septentrionalis
GTGGTACTGGAGGGTGGTGGTGGTACTGGAGGGGGGTGGTGGTGGTACTGGAGGCAGGCCCGGATTTACTCCCTTTGCCGCCCCAATGCTGGGTCTTTCAATGCCCCCCCCCCCCACACACACACACACACACCACAATTCTCATCCTTTTATCGATGACTGCTACAATAGATCAATTAAAAACATATCTCCACACACGAGAACACTGAAAATAACTGTCTTTAATTGTGGAATGTGTGCGATGGGAGTATGGACTGTGGGTGAGATATCAGGGGGTCTAAACCAGACCTCTGATGTTTCATCTTTGAAACAGAGAAATGAGATTGAGGACACAGCCCACAATCTCCATCTCTGCAGCCTCAGCTCCACAGAATGAATGGACAGAAATAGCTCCATACAGAGCTTCCTGTTCATTCACAAACTGAAGCATAGTAAACACATTTTACTATGCCTCAGTTATAAATGAACTGGGTCACTGATCCCTGCGGATCACTGACTCTATTCATTAAGATATGGGAGGAGCCGGAAATTACACATTTACCGGCCCCTTCCCCACTCTCCATCCAGAAAGCATTCCCCGCAGCAGCCGGGAAGGAGAGGAGAGGGGGAACCCGACAGCACTGTGGGGGATGAGGGGGGCCAAAGAGTAGACAGGAGCTTGGGGCAGCAGGTGGTGGATAGCGAGGGGCGGCATATAGAGGAACCGTTCCCCTTCATTTTCCTCCTGCAGCCTTTCAGCTGCAGGCTGCAGGAGGAAAATGAAGGGGAACGGTTCCTCTATATGCCACCCCTCCTATCCAGGGTGTACAGGGGCTGCACGGAAACCCTGGAGCATGCAATTGTGACCCCAGCAACTCCTGTACATACACCCCTGCTCGTAGGATGTGATGAGTGACAGTGTTGGGGGGATGGGATGAGTGGGATTGCTGGGGGGGGGGGGAATGAGTGTCAGTGCTGGGGGGAATGGAATGAGTGGCAGTGCTGGGGGGGGATGGGGTAAGTGTCAGTGCTGGGGGGGATGAGTGGCTGTGCTGGTGGGGGGTGGAATGAGTGTCAGTGGTGGGGGGGATGAGTGGCTGTGCTGGGGGGGTGGAATGAGTGTCAGTGGTGGGGGGATGAGTGGCTGTGCTGGGGGGGGGTGGAATGAGTGTCAGTGCTGGGGGGGTGGGATCAGTGTCAGTGGTGGGGGGTATGAGTTGGCTGTGCTGGTGGGGGGGGGGTAGGATCAGTGTCAGTGCTGGTGGGGAGTATGAGTGTCAGTGCTGGGGGGTGGCATCAGTGTCAGTGCTGGGGGTATGAGTGGCTGTGCTGGTGGGGGGGTGGAATGAGTGTCAGTGGGGGGTGTGGGGGTGGAATGAGTGGGGGGGGGGGTGGGATCAGTGCCAGTCCTGGGGGGATGAGTGTCAGTGCTGGTGGGGGGGTGGAATGAGTGTCAGTGGGGGGTGTGGGGTGGAATGAGTGGGATCAGTGCCAGTGCTGGGGGGATGAGTGTCAGTGAGGGGTGGGGGGGTGGGATCAGTTTCAGTGCTGGGGGGATGAGTGGCTGTGATGGTGGGGGGGGGGTGAAATGAGTGTCAGTGCTGGGGGTGGGATCAGTTTCAGTGCTGGGGGTGGGATCAGTTTCAGTGCTGGGGGGGATGAGTGTCAGTGCTGGGCGGAAGGGATGAGTGGCTGTGGTGGGATGGAATCAGCGGTGGTGGTGGGGACTGGGTTCATTGGCAGCGCTGGGTGCCGCGATCAGAGACACTTACTTGTTGTCAGTGTCCACTCGGTTTCCCCTGCATTGCTCCGTGTCTCTCTCGGCTCCCTGCGCTCCACGTGTCACTGTCTCTACACAGCGGCCGCGACCTCCTGCAGCTCCTCCCCCTCCTTCTCTTACTTGATGTCAGCAGTGTCCGTCCCGCCTCCCTACATTCTCTCTGTCTCTGGATAGGCGGGGGCGGGGCGGTCCACAGCGGAACGAACCGACACATGCTGAACTCACAACAGCAACCAGAGTGGACGTGCGGGGCCCTCACACTAGTGAACGGACGGGCGGCGGGCTTGTCACACTGGCGGGCGGCGGCGGGCCCCCCTTAATTGACAGGACTACAGGGCCCAGTCGCAAGTGCGACTGCAGCGACCCTGATAATTCCGCCACTGATGTGTTCGGTTTTAAAGGGATGAGGTGGCAACCCTACATATAACTTATAAAAATCCCACAAAGACCTTTACCCATATGTGGCATGAACTGAAAAAAAAATGTATTGGGTACAGTATACCAGCGCAAGAACCTGTCTCTAATAAGGAATAAAGTGCTACACCAGACAACTCAGATTGTTGGGCCACTAAAAGGGATAGCCATGTCAAATCCTCCTAGTACCAACAAGATTGTAGTCCATGGTTTACTAATCCCAATCCTCGATGGGCGTAAGGGTATAAAGCACATCACATGGAAAGGGTGGGAAAGAGGAGGAAAAGAAAAAATAATAAAAAAGGAGAACAAAAAAAAAAGAAAGAGAAGAAAAAGGGAGAAAAAGCAAACATACAAAAAAGCAAAAAGACAAGGAAACGGAAAGGTGGAACAAAGGGGAATACTTAGAATATAGCAACCAGGAATAAGCACTCAGACCTCACTCATCCCAACTCTAAACCAGGTTCAGGTCTTATGATGAACCTGCAAGGTAATTTTGCATTTCGGAAGATTCCCTGAACATATTTCTTATTAGTAAAGCCATCATGAGGGCAAAACAAAGGCAACTATTGCTGAGCTCCTTCTTAAAACGCCAATTTACCAGCTGCCATGATGACCCTCTTGCTTCAAGTCTTTGACCACCTTTGGCAACACATATAGCCTATAATAAACCATGGATTTGACATACTCTGAAAGAAAGGGGTATATTTATGACTCAACGTTCAAATGAGGAAAGATAACAGATGTTCCTTCTCTACTAGACCCATTTGCAGTTACATTCTGGATTCATCTTTTGAAATCTTTGGACACTCGATCAGCAGATTGGGGTATTTAGGCCCTGTTACCCTAAATATTCTTTTTTTGGATTTATTCAGGCAAGTTTTGGGCTCGGCATTATGTGAACCATAAAGATGACCTGTTGTGTTCCAAGGGGGACCTGGGCGTTTGAGAAGTATTTGGTTGCTTTTTACACCCATCACAGTTGACCTCAGTCTTGGGCTTTCAACCTAATTTGAATGGACTTACTCTGTTTGGAGCTTTGGGTCATGAATATGCAACTTTCTTTCAGAGAACATCAAATCCATGATTTATTATAAGCTATATGTGTTACCAAGTTTACTTAATGAAGTCATGTATGGCACAAGGTTTGTGTGAAGATGTTTTCCTGGTGGTAGGACCAAGGCCTCCATGATGGCTGTTATCTATAATTCCATTAGAGCTATTGATTATTAGAGAAACATAGGTGTGAGCCATTAATGGATTAATGTATGACTGCCACTGTCCATCTATGTTGGTATCCTATGACAAGTTCTGTGACATCTTGTTCTAAGGTATGCATTAGACATGTGCAATTCGTGTCGTTCCGAATTCGTTTTTTAAAGAATTTCGACAAATTAGTTAATTCGGAATTATCCGAATTAACGAAAACCCGTTTAACAAATTTTTCCGAATATTCGTAAATTTAAATATTCAAAAATTCGGAAATCCTAAATTTGGAAATTCGAAAATCTGAAAATTCGAAAATAAGAACGAAAATTCAAAAGACCAGAAATCTGAAAATAAGAATGAAAATGCGAAAAATTTGAAAACCCTAAAATTCAAAACTCTGAAATAATAACTAATAATAACTTAACTATTACTAACGATTAAATTATGGGTGTTTGGAATTTCCTTTCAAACTTGGCTGTTAGCGATTGTAACAAATAATAATTTATCCCAAGTTACGAATTATCCGAAATAGCGAATGCCATATCTAAACGAATGGAACGTAACAAATTAATAATAATAAATAACAATAATAATAATAAAAACTTTTTTTTAATAATTATTATTATTATTATTATTAATTATTCATTCCGTTCCATTTGTTTAGATACGGCATTAATTATTTCGGATAATTCGGAACTTCAGATAAATTTGTATTTGTTACATTGACTAACAGCCAAATTTGAAAGGAAATTCCAATACCTATAATTGAATAGTTAGTTATTATTAGTTAGTTAGTTATTATTTGAAATTTTCATAATTTCTTTCTTATTTTCTTTCTTTTTTTCGTGTTTTCAGATTTCCGAGTTTTCGAATATTCGAAATTGTGAATTTTCAAAATTACGAATTTATGAGTTTTCGAATCTCCAAATTTTCGTATTTTAGAATTTTTGTATTTTAGAATTTACGAATTTCGAATTTACAAATTTCGATCATAAGGAATGAGCCGAATAAAATGAAAACAAACAAATTTTTTGGCAGTGCACATGTCTGGTATGCATACATCAGGACTATAAGTTGACGATATCATACACTGTCACTGTTCTAATAGCACTGGCTGGGAAGGGGTTAACATCAAGGGCGATCAAAGGGTTAAACGCGTACCTAACTATGTGTAATGTGTGTATTATGTGCTGCTTTTACTAACACAGAGATCCGTACAGAGCCCTGTGTTGATTGTTAACACAGAGCTCTGGGCTGTGATTGGACACATCTGATCAGCAGGTCCCGGCCATGAATCATTGAACGGGACTTTCTGACAGTGAACAATCACAGCAGGTATCAGCGGGGAGCCTGGAAGCAGGCAGAAACGCACAAATATGTTGATTTGCCTGCACAAGCCACCCGTCCGCAGTACGTGGCGGGCAGGCGGTCCGGAAGCGGTTAAAGGATGACTAAAGCACAATGGAAAGATTTACCAGGAACATGGGTTCAAACCACTTTATCAGTTAATCCTTTGAACACTTCAATTCCTGGGCACTTTCACCCCCTTCCTGCCCCGGCCAATTTTCAGCTTTCAGCGCCGTCACACTTTCAATGACAATTGCGCGGTCATGCAACATTTTACCCAAATTAAATTTTTAGCATTTTTTTTCACACAAATAGAGCTTTCTTTTGGTGGTATTTACCGCTGGGTTTTTAATTTTGTTGCTAAAAAAAAAGACCGAAAAATTTGAAAAATAAAAGTTTTTCTTAGTTTCTGTCAGAAAAGTTTGTAATAAAGTAAATTTTCTCCTTCACTGATGTGCGCCGAAAAAGCTGCACTGAGGGGCACTGATAGGCAGAACTGATGTGCGCTGAAGGGAACTGATAAGGCTGCACTGATGGGCACTGATAGGCTGCACTGATGGGCACTGATAGGCAGAACTGATGAGGCTGCACTGATGGGCACTGATAGGCAGAACTAATGTGTGCTGATGAGGCTGCACTGATGGGCACTGATAGGCAGAATTGATGTGGGCTGATGAGGCTGCACTGATGGGCACTGATAGGCAGAACTGATGATAGGCAGAACTGATGTGCGCTGATGAGGCTGCACTGATGGGCACTGATAGGCAGAACTGATGTGGGCTGATGAGGCTGCACTGATGGGCACTGATAGGCAGAATTGATGTGGGCTGATGAGGCTGAACTGATGGGCACTGATAGACAGAACTAGGGATGAGCTTCGTGTTCGAGTCGAACCCATGTTCGACTCGAACATCGGCTGTTCGACCGTCCGTCGAATTGCGAACGATATGGGCCGTTCGCGCCAAATTCGTGTGGCGCGTCACGGCCCATAATTCACTGCGGCATCGCAGTGCATTGCTGGCTGATGATTGGCCAAGCATGCACTATGACCCGCATGCTTGGCCAATCACAGCGCCGTCAGTAGAGAGAGCTGTAATTGGCCAAAGCCAGGGTGGCTTTGGCCAATTATGGCTCAGGGGATTTAGTACACACCCCACACTATATAAGGCCGCCTGCACGGCGGCCCTGTGTAGTGTGTGTTCCGGTGTGCTGAGAGATAGAGAGAGAGAGAGACAGTGTCATTTGATTTGAGTTAGATAGATTAGGCAGAACAGTCAGTCAGTTAGCTGCACTTACAGTGTATTGTGTATATATATGCATCCCAGGTGTTGCATATATATATATACACTGTATTCAGTTTAGCTAGATCCGTTCCTGTTATCTTCTATCTAGACTATTTAGTGCAGTGTGTCCTGCTCACAGTGTTCAGCTAGATCCGTTCCTGCTATTTACATTCAGTGCAGTGCGTCCTGCTCACAGTGTTCAGCTAGATCCGTTCCTGCTATTTACATTCAGTGCAGTGCGTCCTGCTCACAGTGTTCAGCTAGATCCGTTCCTGCTATTTACATTCAGTGCAGTGCGTCCTGCTCACAGTGTTCAGCTAGATCCGTTCCTGCTATTTACATTCAGTGCAGTGCGTCCTGCTCACAGTGTTCAGCTAGATCCGTTCCTGCTATTTACATTCAGTGCAGTGCGTCCTGCTCACAGTGTTCAGCTAGATCCGTTCCTGCTATTTACATTCAGTGCAGTGCGTCCTGCTCACAGTGTTCAGCTAGATCCGTTCCTGGTATTTACATTTAGTGCAGTGCGTCCTGCTCACAGTGTTCAGCTAGATCCGTTCCTGCTATTTACATTCAGTGCAGTGCGTCCTGCTCACAGTGTTCAGCTAGATCCGTTCCTGCTATATACATTTAGTGCAGTACGTCCTGCTCACAGTGTTCAGCTAGATCCGTTCCTGCTATTTACATTCAGTGCAGTGCGTCCTGCTCACAGTGTTCAGCTAGATCCGTTCCTGCTATTTACATTCAGTGCAGTGCGTCCTGCTCACAGTGTTCAGCTAGATCCGTTCCTGCTATTTACATTCAGTGCAGTGCGTCCTGCTCACAGTGTTCAGCTAGATCCGTTCCTGCTATTTACATTCAGTGCAGTGCGTCCTGCTCACAGTGTTCAGCTAGATCCGTTCCTGGTATTTACATTTAGTGCAGTGCGTCCTGCTCACAGTGTTCAGCTAGATCCGTTCCTGCTATTTACATTCAGTGCAGTGCGTCCTGCTCACAGTGTTCAGCTAGATCCGTTCCTGCTATATACATTTAGTGCAGTACGTCCTGCTCACAGTGTTCAGCTAGATCCGTTCCTGTTATCTTCCTACTGACAGGCAGGCTTGTCTGGTTACAGTATATAAAGCTACCTGAAGAAAATTACAGGTGTTCTTTTTGATCCTATTAGTACCACGGTCAGGCAGCTAGACTATTTACATTTAGTACAGTGTGTCCTGCTCACAGTGTTCAGCTAGATCCGTTCCTGTTATCTTCCTACTGACAGGCAGGCTTGTCTGGTTACAGTATATAAAGCTACCTTAAGAAAATTACAGGTGTTCTTTTTGATCCTATTAGTACCACGGTCAGGCAGCTAGACTATTTACATTTAGTACAGTGCGTCCTGCTCACAGTGTTCAGCTAGATCCGTTCCTGCTATATACATTTAGTGCAGTACGTCCTGCTCACAGTGTTCAGCTAGATCCGTTCCTGTTATCTTCCTACTGACAGGCAGGCTTGTCTGGTTACAGTATATAAAGCTACCTGAAGAAAATTACAGGTGTTCTATCCCAGCTTAGTGCAGCTACAGGCCATTAGTATGTCTGGAAGGCCAAGAAGGAGAGGCAGACAGTCACAAGCCAATAAGAGAGGGCAAGCAGGCTCTGTGTCTAGTGCTGGTCGTGGAGACGGTGCATCCTCATCAGCACGTGGCCATGGGACACGCTTGGCCTTTTTTTCGGCAGCTGGCCGTGTTGAGCCGCAACATGCGGAAGACTTGGTCGAGTGGATGACCAAGCCGTCCTCATCCTCCTCATCCTCTCTCACCCATGCCCAGGGTGCTTTGTCTGGCAAAGCAGCGGCCTCTTCCCTCAGCTCAATGTCATCAGTGACTCCTTCCCTAGCTCCACCATGTCCTCATGAGGATTCCCTCGAACTGTTTGACCACAGTGTTGGGTACATGCTCCAGGAGGATGCCCAGCGTTTGGAAGGCTCTGATGATGATACTGAGCTCAATGAAGGCAGTAACATGAGCACGGACAGAGGGGGTGCCCAAGAAGGACAGCAATCTGGCAGTCATGCTCCCCCTGCTGCAGCATACTGCCAGGTTTGCTCCAGTGATGAGGAGGGAGGGGATGATGAGGTCACTGACTCAACGTGGGTGCCTGATAGGAGAGAGGAGGAGGAGGAGGAGGAGGAGGTGGCACATCACCAACTAGGCAGGATGCCCTCCAGGGGCCAGCCTAAGGGCAGCACATTGACTGCATCACACCCCAAAGCTCCACATGTGCAGGGCGCTGCAGTCTCTGCGCGTTATTCAAAAAGTTCTTTGGTGTGGGCCTTTTTTGAGACGAGTGCATCAGATCGCACCGCTGCTATTTGCAACATATGTCTCAAGCGTATCTCGCGTGGCCAAAACATCTCCCGCTTGGGTACCACATGCTTGACCAGACATATGTTGACCTGCCATGCAGTTCGTTGGCAAGCGTATCTGAAAGACCCACACCAAAGAACAAAGAGGATCTCTCCTTGCTCCTCATCAGCTGAGATTTCCAACCCCACTAGACCTTCAGTCCTCTCTGAGACCTGCAGTGAGAGGAATGAAGGTGTAGAATTAGGTGTGTCACAGCCAAGTACTTGTGGGCAATCTGCTTTTGGTACACCGACGTCAGATTGTACCAGGCAAATTTCCCTGCCCCAGCTGCTGCACCGCCGAAAGAAGTTTGCTCCCAGCCATCCACATGCCCAGCGGTTGAATGCTAGCTTGGCAAAATTGCTAGCACTTCAACTGCTGCCTTTTCAGTTGGTAGACTCTGCCCCCTTCCGTGAGTTTGTGGAATGTGCGGTTCCTCAGTGGCAGGTACCCAAACGCCACTTTTTCTCACGGAAGGCGATTCCGGCTCTCTACCGGCATGTGGAAGGCAATGTCCATGCCTCGCTGGACAGGGCGGTCAGCGGTAAGGTGCATATTACCGCTGACTCATGGTCCAGCAGGCATGGACAGGGACGTTACTTAAGTTTCACGGCGCATTGGGTGACTCTGCTGGCAGCTGGGAAGGATGCAGGACAAGGTGCAGTAGTGTTGGAGGTTGTTCCGCCACCACGCCTCCAAAATGCTGATTGTGACACACCTCTCTCCTCCACCCCCTCCTCTTCTTCTTCCTCCATGGCCTCTTCCTCGGAACCAGCGGTGCTCCGTAGGCATTCAAGGGGCTACGCAAGTACGCAGGCCAAAAGATGCCATGCGGTGCTTGAGCTGGTGTGCTTGGGGGACAGGAGCCACACTGGGGCAGAGGTTCTGTCAGCTCTGCAGGGGCAGGTTCAGAGGTGGTTGACGCCACGCCAACTTAAGGCAGGAATGGTGGTTTGCGACAATGGCACCAACCTCCTCTCTGCCCTCCGACAGGGACAACTGACCCATGTGCCCTGTTTGGCTCACGTCCTTAACTTGGTGGTGCAGCGGTTCTTGGGCAGGTACCCGGGCTTACAGGATGTCCTGAGGCAGGCCAGGAAAGTCTCTGTGCATTTCCGCCGGTCATATAATGCCAGTGCTCGGCTGACGGACCTCCAAAAGGAGTTTAACCTGCCCAAGAACCGCCTAATCTGTGACATGCCCACCAGGTGGAACTCGACGTTGGCCATGCTGCAGCGGCTGCACACGCAGCAGAGGGCCATCAATGAGTACCTGTGCGACTATGGCACCAGGACAGGGTCAGGGGACCTTGGTTTTTTTTCCCCACGCCAGTGGGCCATGATCAGGGATGCATGCACTGTCCTGTCACCATTCGAGGAGGCCACGAGGATGGTGAGCACTGACAGTGCATGCATCAGTGACACTGTCCCCCTTGTCCACCTGTTGGAGCACACGCTGCGTGGAATAATGGACAGGGCACTTGAGGCAGAACAGAGGCAGGAAGAGGAGGACTTCCTTAGCTCTCAAGGCCCCCTTTATCCAGACAGTGTTCCTGCGTGCCCGCCGATCACACAGGAAGAGGACGAGGAGGAGGAGGAGGAGGAAGATTGTGTCAGTATGGAGGTGGAGCCTGGCACTCAGCATCAGCAGTCTTTAAGGGATCAGTCCCAAGGAACACATGGACTTGTACGTGGCTGGGAGGAGGTGGCTGCGGACGTTGTTGTCCTTAGTGACCCAGAGGACTCCGGACCGAATGCCTCAGCAAACCTACGCTGCATGGCCTCCCTGATCCTGCAAAGCCTGCGTAAGGATCCTCGTATTCGTGGTATCAAGGAGAAGGACCAATACTGGCTGGCAACCCTCCTTGATCCACGTTACAAGGGTAAGGTTGCGGACCTTATCTTGCCATCGCAGAGGGAGCAGAGGATGAAACATCTTCGGGAGGCCTTGCAGAAAGGTCTGTGCAACGCGTTCCCAGAGACTGGGAGGTTACAAACTCCTGTTTCTGGACAACGTGTTGCTGAGGCTTCGGTCAGTCAAAGAAGGAGCGGTGGAGAAGGTGGCCGTCTGACCGATGCGTTCAGACAATTTTTTGGTCCGCAGCCCCAAGGTATGATCGGTTCCAGCAACCATCGCCAGCGTCTGTTTTACATGGTGCAGGAATACCTAGGGGCAAGATCAGACTTGGACACCTTTCCCACCGAAAATCCTCTGGGTTACTGGGTCTTGAGGATGGATCACTGGCCAGAGCTTGCACAGTATGCAATTGAGCTACTGGCCTGTCCTGCATCCAGCGTTCTTTCGGAACGTACATTCAGTGCTGCTGGAGGCGTGGTAACCGATCACAGGGTGCGTCTGTCCACTGACTCGGTCGATCGGCTGACCTTCATAAAAATGAATCAGTCTTGGATCACCACCAGCTACCAAGCACCTGATGCTGATGTAACTGAATAATTTTTTTCAGATCCCTTCAAAGACTGCCTATGCTGATGCTGAGTGATTATCCCTGAGTAATTATCCTCTTCCTCCTCAATCATCACGCTGATAGCTTGTAAGAACATTTTTGGTTCTGGGCGCCACCACCAGTGCCTAAGGCACAATTTTTCAGCCCCTGTATAACAGGGGCGTGTAATTACAATTTTTGATGTAATACTTTGCAGCACGGCTCGTTCCTGCATTCCAACTAGAGTGTCTGTGAGGGGTTGCAGTGTTGTGGCACCAGCACCAGTGCCTAAGGCCCAATTTTTCTGCCCCTGTCTAACAGGGGCGTGAAATTACAATTTTTGATGCAATACTTTGCAGCAGGGCTCGTTCCTGCGTTCCAACTAGAGTGTCTGTGAGGGGTTGCAGTGTTGTGGCACCAGCACCAGTGCCTAAGGCCCAATTTTTCTGCCCCTGTCTAACAGGGGCGTGAAATTACAATTTTTGATGCAATACTTTGCAGCAGGGCTCGTTCCTGCGTTCCAACTAGAGTGTCTGTGAGGGGTTGCAGTGTTGTGGCACCAGCACCAGTGCCTAAGGCCCAATTTTTCTGCCCCTGTCTAACAGGGGAGTGAAATTACAATTTTTGATGCAATACTTTGCAGCAGGGCTCGTTCCTGCATTCCAACTAGAGTGTCTGTGAGGGGTTGCAGTGTTGTGGCACCAGCACCAGTGCCTAAGGCCCAATTTTTCTGCCCCTGTCTAACAGGGGCGTGTAATTACAATTTTTGATGCAATACTTTGCAGCAGTGCTCGTTCCTGCGTTCCAACTAGAGTGTCTGTGAGGGGTTGCAGTGTTGTGGCACCAGCACCAGTGCCTAAGGCCCAATTTTTCTGCCCCTGTCTAACAGGGGCGTGTAATTACAATTTTTGATGCAATACTTTGCAGCAGGGCTCGTTCCTGCGTTCCAACTAGAGTGTCTGTGAGGGGTTGCAGTGTTGTGGCACCAGCACCAGTGCCTAAGGCCTAATTTTTCAGCTCCTGTTCAACAGGGGCATGTAATTACAATTCTTGATCTAATATTTCACAGCAGGGCCCTGTGAGGGCTTACAGTGTTTTGGCCACAGCAACACCTAAGGCCCAAATTTCTGCTGAGTATATAGGGCAGGACCCTACTTTCAAACATCTAACTTACAAACGACTCCTACTTGCAAACGGAAGGAGACAACAGGAAGTGAGATGAAATCTACCCATAGGAAGGGAAATTCTCTCATGTAAGAGTTAATATGGGAAAACAATTTCTCCTTTCCACTGATGCTTTCCAATCCTTGTTCCACAAAAAAACCCAAATTTTCAAAAAACATTTTTCATTGGGACAAAAAAGTGAGGTGAAATCTTCTGAAGAGGAGGAAAGACGCAAAACAAATGTCACAGGGGTGATAACCCTTCCCTATGTTTTCCAAAAAGCTTAGAAAAGATTTTTTGGCTGGAGCTAAACACATTAAAAATGTTCAAAATTACAAACAGATTCTACTTAACAACAAACCTACAGTCCCTGTCTTGTTTGCACCGCCTGTATACTGCTGTTCAGAGTATATAGGGACCTTTCCTTATTTTAATTTGGGTGCGGGGTTCCCCTTAATATCCATACAAGACCCAAAGGGCCTGGTAATGGACTGGGGGGTACCCATGCCGTTTGTCTCACTGATTTTCATCCATATTGCCAGGACCCGACATGACATTAAACCCGCAAGCAGTTTTAAATGAGATTTTTTCCTTTAAAAATGACATTTGGTGCAGGGACTGTTCTAAACATGGGAAACACGCGTCACTTTACAGGCATACTATAGACACCCCCCAGGTACGATATTTAAAGGAATATTTCACTTTTTTTTTTTTACTTTAAGCATCATTAAAATCACTGCTCCCGAAAAAACGGCCGTTTTTAAAAGTTTTTTTTGCATTGATACATGTCCCCTGGGGTAGGACCCGGGTCCCCAAACCCTTTTTAGGACAATACCATGCAAATTAGCCTTTAAAATGAGCACTTTTGATTTCGAACGTTCGAGTCCCATAGACGTCAATGGGGTTCTAACGTTCGTGCGAACTTGCGGTCCGTTCGCGGGTTCTGGTGCGAACCGAACCGGGGGGTGTTCGGCTCATCCCTAGACAGAACTGATGTGCGCTGATGAGGTGCACTAATGGGCACTGATGAGGCTGCACTGATGTGCGCTGATGAGGCTGAACTGATGGGCACTGATAGGCAGAACTGATGTGAGCTGATGAGGCTGCACTGATGGGCACTGATAGGCAGAACTGATGTGCGCGGATGAGGCTGCACTGATGGGCACTGATGAGGCTGCACTGATGTGCGCTGATGAGGCTGCACTGATGGGCACTGATAGGCAGAACTGATGTGTGCTGATGAGGCTGCACTGATGGGCACTGATAGGCAGAACTGATGTGCGCTGATGAGGCTGCACTGATGGGCACTGATGAGGCTGCACTGATGGGCACTAATGGGCAGAACTGATGTGCGCTGATGAGGCTGCATTGATGCGTGCTGATGAAGCTGCACTGATGGGCAGTAATAGTCAGAACTGATGTGCGCTGATAGGCTGCACTGATGGGCACTGATGAGGAGGCACTAATAGGCGGCACTGATGGGCACTGATAGGTGGCACTGATGGGCAGAACTGATGGGCACTGATAGGTGGCGCACTACGTACTGATGGGCACTGATTGGCATCATTGCAGTGCCCTGATTATCTGTACAGGTCTCCCCTGTGAGGAGATGCCGCTGATTGGCTCTCCTCGCCTCACACTCTGTTAGGGTGAGGCAAGGAGAGCCAATAACCGGCATTTCCTTGTTTACATGTGATCACCTGTGATTGGACACAGCCGATCACATGGGTAAGAAAACGCATCATCGGCTCTTTACCGCAATCGGGGGCGCGCCGTGTCCCAGTGAGACTGGGGTGACCTCATATGATGTTGTCCCAGAACAGAAGAACATCCCGTCCGCGCCATTTGTCTATACGGTGGGCGGGAGGCAGTTAAAGTGTTTTTCATGGCAAAATAAAACAAAAATCAGTAAATCTCTGCAATACATGCACATTCCCCCATCTTTTGTGTCTTCAAATCTGCAAGACAAGCGAAATACCCATCGATCTGCCAGGAATCCAGATCAGAAATGTGATAGAATGATCCCATGTGTATTAATACTTTTTAGTTTGTTTGCTCCAAAGTCAGGGAATCCCGGGGTGTCACCAGAGTCACCAGAACAAGTGTCCCCACTTCCCCCCCTTGACAGTTGTCATTGGAACAGGGGTTCCAATGACAGGGGTTCTCCTTAGGGCTTATTTACACTTGCTTCGGCTTCAACACACAATAAAGCGCCTGCCACTTCAACAGGTTTTATTATGTCCTTGTGATGCTTCGGTGGTGCTTCAATGAAGCTTTGGTGATGCTTCGATGATGCTTCAGTGGTACTTCAGTGGTGCTTCGATGATGCTTTCGTGATGCCTCAAGCAAGTTTTGTCATAGACTTCTATGGAGGCTTTGAAGATGCTTTGATGCACCACTAAAGCGACATGGGGTATAATTTTTAAGCAAGGCCGAAGCAAAGCAAAAGCAAGGTGTGAACAGAACTGTAAGCTGACCATTTTATTTAGTGACAGGTGCTTTGATGGGCACATATTATGTTAAGGGGCACTCAGATGGGTATATATTATGGAAAGGGGAACGCTGATGAGCACATATTGTGGAAAGGGGAACTCTGATGGGCACATTATGATAAGGGACACTATGATGAGCACACATTGTGGAAAGGGGCACTCTGATGGGCACATACTATGGAAAGGGGCACTCTGATGGGCACATGTGATGGAAAGGGGCACTCTGGTGGGCTTGTGTGATGGAAAGGAGCACTCTGATGGGCACATACAATGTAAAGGGGCACTCTGATGGGCACATACTAGGGAAAGGGGCACTCTGATGGGCACATACTAGGGAAAGGGGCACTCTGATGGGCACATGTGATGGAAAGGGGCACTCTGGTGGGCTTGTGTGATGGAAAGGAGCACTCTGATGGGCACATACAATGTAAAGGGGCACTCTGATGGGCACATACTATGAAAAGGGGCACTCTGATGGGGAAATGTGATGGAAAGGGGCACTTTGATGGGAAATATGATGGAAAGGGGCACTTTGATGGGGACACCTGATGAAACTTGACAATAAATATTGTTGAAATGCTACGGAAATTGTACATTTCTTTTTTTTTTATATACCTACAGTGACTACAATCATTGATATACAGATAATGGTGCACTGATTCAAATAAATAAATCCTAGTAACCAATAATCTTCAATCTAAAGCAATAAATATAAAGTGCAATAAAAAAAAATCAAAAGTCCAAAAAGTGATAGAAAATCCAAATCCCCTGATGATTCTGAGATGAGTGGATATCCCTCTCACTCACAAATGATAAATCCAATCTGTGCCACAAAACACTTGATTTGCAATCACCTCCACCATCCACTGACCACCTCTGTGTGAATTGGCCGCTCACCTTAGGGGAAGACCCTTAGGGTCTATTCAAGCCTTTGTGTATAAATATGGGGATATCTTCGATTATCAGGAACACCAGCTTCAATAGTAGGAACGTACACCTCTTATGGAGAAACTATTCTCGATATGCTCAGAATATATAGAAAACGTTCATTGCGCAATACCGTTTAAAATCAGGTTTATTATAACTTATATACAAATGTGCACTCATATTTTGCACATCTTGTGAATATTGCAAAATAAAATATCCAGGTTAAGAGCTCCTTGCCTCCTCACTGCTAATTCTGAGTGTGCGAGGCACTGGAAGTGATGTCACCTGGCTCCACCCGATGCGTTGCATCACTTGTCACGTGACTTCTTCAAGGGATCATTGTCCCAATCGTTGTCCTAGCACAAACTTGAGATTCGGACTTCGAAAAGAAGAAACTGAACAGAGCTCGAATTTAGATTCAATACCCTTGTTTTTATTGTATGTGATTTACATAGGGTGCACCAGCTTCACCAATACATTTTAATGTAGTTGTTTGTAGCTATACCTGATTTTTCTTATCTTTCTATTTCTTGGTGTACTGTTACTTAAGATTCCACTTTACGTTCCCAGTCCATTGTTATTTCATAAGCATCTTAAAATATCTAAAGCCATCTTCTTAAAAAAGCTAAAGTTTTTATCCATTTTTAGATAAAGCAGGGAAATTTATATGTATTTTTGTCCCGCTAGGACAGGGGTGTCACAACCCAATTTTATGGCGGGTTGCATCATCATTATAGTTGCCCTCAAAGGGCCGTTTGCATCTGTAAAACTAGATGTCCAGAGCACCCCACCATCAGAAGTCAAGACTCCCCCACCCTTCCTTACATTACAGTGCACCCCCTTACCTTCTGCTGCTGTTGGGGGGCGGATCTGGGAAATAGAAGGTGCAGGGTCTGGAGGAGGACCAGAGGAGGGCTGGAGTCAGCTGCTGGAGTCTGTTGAATGCTGAGAACAGGGGAGACGGAGACGAGGGGGCGCTGCAGCTGTAGGAGGAGATCTTTGCTCCTCTCTGCTGAGACGGGGGGGGGGGGGCGAAGATGAGACTCTCTTCGGCTGCACAGAGAAGCGCAGGATCTGGCGAAGAAGTTCTGTTCTCCTTTCTGCTGATGACTGCTGAGACGAGGTGGGGGCGGAGACGAGGCCGCATTAAATGGCCCGGTGGGCCAGATTCAGCCCTCTGGCCTTGTGTGTGACATGTGTGTTAGGAGGATTTTTCACTTCCTGCGTATGCTGCCGCCAGTCTTTAAGTTGCTACAGGACACAGTAGTGACATATGGGCCGGTGGGAGGAACCACAGAATGTGGTGGGGGTTGTAAGCATTTGGGCAAAATGGGGCCTTTGGGCAAAAAATAGATGTGGGAGTACGCAAGTATCAACCGTCTTCTATAAAGGAGATACTTCGTTTTATTTTTTATTTCACTTTAAGCCTTTTGTTGTTCACTTTTACCCACCTTTATATATGGCTGACCTTGTCATGATACACCAGCATCCTCCTGCTGCCATTGTCACCTCGCAAAGCACTCTGTCTTTGATTCCGGATAAGCAAGCTGCATCCTTAGTGTTTCAATCTTGTACTTAATTTGACCTCAACAAGTTTAACCAATTATTTCATAATAATTTTACTGTAGATAATAAGTATAATTTTGTTCTATATTTTTCCCATTTATAATGACACTAAAATTATGATTTTCAGATCTAAGTATTGCAAAGATACAGTATCTCACAAAAGTGAGTACACCCCTCACATTTTTGTAAATATTTTATTCTATCTTTTCATGTGACAACACTGAAGAAATGACACTTTGCTACAATGTAAAGTAGTGAGTGCACAGCTTGTATAACAGTGTAAATTTGCTGTCCCCTCAAAAAAACTCACACAGCCATTAATGTCTAAACCGCTGGCAACAAAAGTGAGTACACCCCTAAGAGAAAATGTCCAAATTGGGCCCAATTAGCAATTTTCTCTCCCCGGTGTCATGTGACTTGTTAGTGTTACAAGGTCTCAGGTGTGAATGGGGAGCAGGTGTGTTAAATTTGGTGTTATCGCTCTCACTCTCTCATACTGGTCACTGGAAGTTCAACATGGCACCTCATGGCAAAGAACTCTCTGAGGATCTGAAAAAAAGAATTGTTGCTCTACATAAAGATGGCCTAGGCTATAAGAAGATTCCCAAGACCCTGAAACTGAGCTGCAGCACAGTGGCCAAGACCATACAGCGGTTTAACAGCACAGGTTCCACTCAGAACAGGCCTCGCCATGGTCCACCAAAGAAGCAAAGAACTCTCTGAGGATCTGAAAAAAAGCTCAGCGTCATATCCAGAGGTTGTCTTTGGGAAATAGACGTATGAGTGCGGCCAGCATTGCTGCAGAGGTTGAAGGGGTGTGGGGTCAGCCTGTCAGTGCTCAGACCGTATGCCGCACACTGCATCAAATTGGTCTGCATGGCTGTTGTCCCAGAAGGAAGCCTCTTCTAAAGATGATGCACAAGAAAGCCCACAAACAGTTTGCTGAAGACAAGCAGACTAAGGACATGGATTACTGGAACCATGTCCTGTGGTCTGATGAGACCAAGATAAACTTATTTGGTTCAGATGGTGACAAGCGTTTGTGGCGGCAACCAGGTGAGGAGGACAAAGACAAGTGTGTCTTGTCTACAGTCAAGCATGGTGGTGGGAGTGTCCTGGTCTGGGGCTGCATGAGTGCTGCCGGCACTGGGGAGCTACTGATCATTGAGGGAACCATGAATGCCAACATGTACTGTGACATACTACAGCAGAGCATGATCCCCTCCCTTCAGAGACTGGGCCGCAGGGCAGTATTCCAACATGATAACGACCCCAAATACACCTCCAAGACCACCACTGCCTTGCTAAAGAAGCTGAGGGTAAAGGTGATGGACTGGCCAAGCATGTCTCCAGACCTAAACCCTATTGATCATCTGTGGGGCATCCTCAAATGGAAGGTGGAGGAGCGCAAGGTCTCTAACATCCACCAGCTCTGTGATGTCATCATGGAGGAGGGGAAGAGGACTCCAGTGACAACCTGTGAAGCTCTGGTGACCTCCATGCCCTAGAGGGTTAAGGCAGTGCTGGAAAATAATGGTGGCCACACAAAAAATTTACACTTTAGTCCCAATTTTTACTTAGGGGTCTACTCACTTTAGTTGCCAGCGGTTTAGACATTAATGGCTGTGTGTTGAGTTATTTTGAGGGGACAGCAAATTTACACCATTATACAAGCTGTACACTCACTACTTTACATTGTAGCAAAGTGCCCTGTGTACTTGGTGACTTTTTTTAGGGCACACCTAACATGTTATGGGGCCTTTTTATAAAGGTTTAAAATGTGACCATACCACTTTTTTAAAAAAAAAAAAAATTCACATTATTGGTCCCAAAATACTATCAAATTAGAATGTTAAAAAGTAAATTCAGCCATTGTATGCCAGTATTTGTTTTTTTTTTTTAATTTCCTTTTTATTAATTTACAAATTTTTTTTTTTTTTAGTTCACTAGCCTGTATATGATTGCTTTATAAATAACTGGCAAAGCAGTGGCCACATTTACTCAGGGAATTCATGTACCAAGACTAGACATGTGCAGAATGGAAAAAAAAATTTAGTTTTGTTTCAGATACGCTATATTGCCAAAAGTATTGTGACACACGCCTTTACACGCATATAAACTTTATTGGCCTTTTAGTCCGTACAATTTAATATTGAGTTGGCCCACCCTTTGCAGCTATAACAGCTTCAACTCTTCTGGGAAGGCCGTCCACAAGGTTTAGGAGTGTGTCTATGGGAATGTTTGACCATTCTTCCAGAAGAGCATTTGTGAGGTCAGGCACAAAGCAAGGTCCACAAAGACATGGATGAGCGAGTTTGGGGTGGAGGAACTTGACTGACCTGCACAGAGTCCTGACCCCAACCCGATAGAGCACCTTTGGGATCTGATGTTGGACAAGAAGGCCTGGCTCGCAGTCTCCACTCTAAATGCTCCCAAAGGTGTTCTATCGGGTTGGGGTCAGGACTCTGTGCAGGTCAGTCAAGTTCCTCCACCCCAAACTCGCTCATCCATGTCTTTGTGGACCTTGCTTTGTGCCTGACCTCACAAATGTGCTTCTAGAAGAATGGTCAAACATTCCCATAGACTCCTAAACCTTGTGGACAGCCTTCCCAGAAGAATTTAAGCTGTTATAGCTGCAAAGGGTGGGCCAACTAAATATTGAACCCTACAGACTAAGACTGGGATGCCATTAGAATTCATGTGCGTGTAAAGGCAGGCGTCCCAATACTTTTGACAATATAGTGTAGATTTTTGACAATATAGTGTAGATTCCTTATGTTACTACTATGTAATACTATGTACCCTATATTCATTCACATAGCAGGGAGCCGGGATCTGGGGGCCACCTTGTTAAAAGGGGCTTCCAGATTCCGGTAAGCCCCCCATCTTCAGACCCCCACAACCACCAGACCAGGGTTGTGGGGAAGAGGCACTTGTTCCCATCAACATGGGGACAAGGTGCTTTAGGGGGACCCATGTTGCGCATGTGGCTTGGTATGGTTCAGGAGGGGGGGCACTCGTTCGCCTCCCCCCCCCTTTCCTGGGCTGCATACGTGGATAAGGATCAGGTATGGATTTTGGTGGGGAACCACAAGCCATTTTTTTTTTTAATCTTGGCATGGGGTTCCACTTAAAATCCATACCAGATTCGAAGGGCTTGGCATAGATTGTGGGAGGGGGCACGCTGTTTTTTTTTGTTGTTTGTTTTTTTATTTGAAACTGGCATTTGTTACTATTATCATTCGGAGATTTTGATGCATCCGAATCTCCGAATAATCAAAAAATTGTCTGAATTTAGATCGAAGCGAATTGCACATGTCTAACCAAGACACCGCTTGTAACTTTTTTTTTTTTAATAACTACAGTAGACCCAAAACATTTACAAAACATATTGACACACAAAAAATATTATAGTTAGCAAACACTTTAATAAATTGACAATTTCTGTAACAAAACAGATAATCCTCCACCCCCCCCTCCCCCAACTCCCCCCCCCCCCCCCCCAATGTCAATACATTTCTATTGAGATATTTCAAAAGTTAAAACGACATTCTACATTGATTAGTTCGAACAAGCTTTTTTCTTTTTTTTTTTTTTTACAATTTATAAAAAGAAATCTCGACTTCACATTAAAAAGCAACTGATGCCAATTCGCAACACAGTAAGCATGAAGACCACCTATTAAAAAAAAAATTAAAAAAATCAAGCATCTGTGGGCCTATACGGCCTCAGGAAATCAAGTCAAAGTTATTAATCTTCAAAAATGGAAAATGCTACAAAATATATCTAGATAAAGCCACATTAAAAGAAGAGATAAAAAAAATAAGATGGAATAGTTAACACTGTTAAATTCATGGAAAGTTGTAATTTTATACATACATTAAAATACACTGTACATTTTTATTAAACTGTTCTTTTCTATTACAAAGAAAAAAAATAAAATACACATGACTGTACACACCACAGCTTTATTTGACATTAGAACATGCTACACACCTCGAGAAGTTAATTTGGCATTAACCACTGTACAACACATAGCAACAGACAAATTACATATTTTTTTTTTTTTTTAAAGCTGTAGCTTCTCTTTACAGACATCGGAAGGTCATTGGATCAATGACACAAGTTAAGACTTCTTTTTTTTCTCTTGACATCACAGTAAATACATAAAGAAACCATGGTCTATTACTGCAATAAGGCACTCCAAATGTTGAGTTGCCGTGACACATGAATGAGCAACACAAATAAAAAAAAAATAATAATAATAAAAAAAACTCATTTAGGAGTATTTATTTAACAGTCAATTGAATATGTAATATGACATTAATATTAGTATAGCAAACCTCAACACGGCCCTCTCTACATTCCTAAATGTATTAATTTTGAATGGTTTATTTAAATTGATATCTGTTAAGGACAATTGGTTATATATGGTGGATGACCGTAGCAAATAACCGACGACCCCAGAAAATAGGAATGGTTTTTTTTGGGTGGTACTTTGTAAATGTCATACATTCAATTTCATCACCAACTTTTACAGAACAGGTCTTTTTTTTTCTTCTGCTCAAACCAGATTGGTTGGGTTTTCAGGAGAAAGCAGAAATCCCAGCATTGTTGTGCTTGAATGATTATGTATTTATATGAGATCGTTTAGTAAATTCATACAAACTAAGATGCAGTTTGCCGGATATATATAAATGGTCACTCCTCAAATTAATAACATCTAGGTACTATATTCATATTCAGGTTCATACGCTAGGCCATTTTTATGCAAACCAACCAAAAATACAGAAAAAAAAATATATATATATATATTTATATATATTTATTTATATTAAAATGATATATATATATATATATATATATATATATATATATATATATATATATATATATATATATATATATATATATGTATATATATATATGTATATATATTTATTTATATTAAAATGATTCATATATATATATATATATATATATATATATATATATATATATATATATATATATATATATATATATATATATATATATATGTTTTTTTTATTTCTGTAATTATGGCTTTGCTATATGTGTATATATATATATGTATGTATATATATATATATATATATATATATATAGCAAAGCCATAACTACAGTGCTTATTCAATACTGCAAAATTATTTAAAATGTGAAAATTCAAAAACAATACATCTTCCAATCAAAATCATGATCACATATAGTGTTATATGTGGTCACATTTTTGATGGGAAGATTTATTGTTTTTGAATTTTCACATTTTAAATATTTATGCAGCATTGAATCAACACTGTAATTATGGCTTTGCTATACATATATTATTAATATCTTTTTTCACAGTTTGTATTATATATTCATTAGCGCGGAAGGGTGGATATAATACAGCCGTGGCCAAAAGTTTTGAGAATGACACAAATATTAATTTTCAGAAAGTCTGCTGCCTCAGTTTTTATGGAATGAACTTAATCCCATAAAAAATGTTCCACTTCATTTGTGAAGAAGGCTTCTGGGCGCCTAAGAAAGTCCAGCAAGCGCCAGGACCGTCTCCTACAGTTGATTCAGCTGCGGGATCGGGGGCACCACCAGTGCAGAGCTTGCTCAGGAATGGCAGTAGGCAGGTGTGAGGACATCTGCACGGCCAGTGAGGAGAAGACTTTTGGAGGACAGCCTGGTGTCAAGAAGGGCAACAAAGAAGCCACTTCTCTCCAGGAAAAACACGAGGGACAGACTGATATTCTGCAAAAGGTCCAGGGATTGGACTGCTGAAGACTGGGGTAAAGTCATTTTCTCTGATGAATCCCCTTTTCGATTGTTTGGGGCATCCAGAAAATACCTTGTCTGGAGAAGAAAAGGTGAGCGCTACCATCAGTCCTGTGTCATGCCAACAGTAAAGCTTCCTGAGACCATTTGGGTCCATGGCATGGAAACTCCCCAGACCTTAATCCCATTGAGAACTTGTGGTCAATCCTCAAGAGGAGGGTGAGCAAAATACCCCCCACAAATTCTGACAAACTCCAATCATTGATTATGCAAGAATGGACTGCCATCAGTCAGGATGTGATCCAGAAGTTGATTGACAGCATGCCGGGGTGACTTGCAGAGGTCTTGAAAATACACTGCAAATATTGACTCTTTGCATAAACTTCATGTCATTGTCAATAAAAGCCTTTGACACTTATGAAATGCTTGTAATTATAATTCGGTATCCCATAGTAACATCTGACAAATAATCTAAACACTGAAGCAGCTGACTTTGTGAAAATTAATATTTGTGTCATTCTCAAAACTTTTGGCCACGACTGTATATGTCATTGTATTACAAAACATTAATAAAAACAGCGATATTAAAATGTATAATGGCTGACATATTCTTCAAGAGAAAATCACTCATCTACATACTGTATGCATCATCAACTATCTATTCCTCTATCCCCAAGTGCAACCAAACTTAACTGAACTACCTTAAATTATATAAGGAAATAACACACGTGGAGACTGACGTGTTTCAAGCATCAAGATCTCATGATGAACCGTGTCGGATTTATTTTCACGTGTGATACCGGTATTTCTTTATTTAACCTGGCATAATTTATTGACAACTATGTTGCACATGTGGACAGAGCAATAGATAGCCGATGATTTATATGCAGATAAGTGATTTTCTTTTGAAAGAACATGTCAGCCAATATACATTTTAATATTTCTGTTTTTATTGATTTTTTGTAATACAATAATAAATATATATAGATAGAATTTTTGGTGCCTAAAAAGTCCTAATGTATGAATAGTACCTGGTCGTAATAAAAGGTATACGTTTATCAAATAAACCACTTAGGTATTTAGAATTGGCTGCAAAAAACCTATAAAAATTGGACTTTACTGGTAGCAGAGAGGAACGACCGCAAGAAATATATAAAGATATGAATTTTATTTTCAAAGCATTGTAAAATTATACTTTGCAAACGATGATTGTTTATTAGTATGGACAGATCCCACAGGATATTTTATGTTTTTATTAACAATAATTTTTTTTAATGCTTTGGAATATAGATTATATTTTATATATTTCTTGTGGTTGTTCCTCTCTGGTACCGGTAAAGTCTAATTTTTATATATATATATATTTTTTAAAGTAAACTGTTACAATGAGTACTTCTATAAACAGACACAAATCTATTTTTTTATTTTTTTGCTGTATTTAGAATTAGGTAATTATAGGAGTTGGTTTAATAAATTTAATTTTCACTTAACATCGTATGGTGAAGCTAAGATAAGGTGAGATTAACTTTGAATACCCAATTATGTACAAGGAAAATTAAACATAAAAAAAGATTTTTGCTTGCTCCTGGTTGAATGATTGAAGTGAACACAGATTCATCGAAGTGAACATTTACTTTGCAAAGTGAACACCATCTATTGCTTTAATCAAAATCAATCCAATGGTAAAAAAATAAAAAAAAGTCTACTGCTTTTAGTGACACTATCATAATATAAAGACTGTTATGAAACTGTATGCAAATGAATTAATGTTTTCTTAAGTATCAGAATGTCACGAAGGCCTGAAATTGGTCCAGCTGGATTAAATCATGGCGTGCCTTGGATTTTATTTGTGTATTAAGCACAGTTTGGACACAAACTATAGTTGTCATTATCATTTACTCTCCTGATTGTTTCAATTGAATTGGATTTGTTTGGCACATAATTTATATACTATTACAATTATTATTTTAAAAAAAACAATATTTTTTTTTCGCTGATGAAGTTAAAATCTATTTTATATGTTACTGGACAAAAATCATTTTTTAAGTGTTATTTCTTTAATTTTTTTAAAATATTTCTTAAAATTATTAATTGCCTGGATTTGGTTATTTAGATAGCATTTATAACCTTAACCCTCATATAAAAATCTTACACTATTTTATCTTAGGTATTGCTGTGCCCCCTTTTTTTTTTTTTGCACAATTGATTGTAAAATGGCTTTAAAACTGTGCATAGTATAAAACGGATACTCTGTATGTGTATAGTTTTTGTTATATAAAATATTTAACAATATAAATCTGGATGTAATAAGTTTCATAGTTATTTATCTTCATAACTATTTAAAACTACATAAACTTCTTACAGGGTAGAGTTGCCAGCCATAGGCTTATAGCATAAGCCTATATAGAGTGATACAAAAATGTACTGAGCATATTTTAGAATTTTAAAACTGAAAAGTTATTTCTTACATTAAAACATATTTTTACTAAATTACAGTGACCAACCACGTTACACTTTAGTAGGATATGCTGTTATCAAAATAAATTCTATGATAAAAGATATCAATGAACATAGCTTACAGAAATTATTGCAACCACATAACATCTAGGTGTAATGGTTTTCCTTTTTTTGTGGAACAACTCAAAAAGATCCAGGTGAACAAAAATCAAATAATGCATAACTTATTAAAGTTTTAAGAACAGCAAACTTGCTTCTTTTCTAAAGAAAAAATAAAAAAGACATGTTTGAAATTACAAATTTATTTATGAAAACAGAAAATAAATTGAATATTTATTGTCTTATACTGATTTTGTCTTAACCCTCTTAATATCTCATTAGTAGAAATTACTGTATGATTTTTTTATTTTTTTTTAAAGAATTGTTAAGCCTAGAGGCCCAGCTACAGATTTGGTTGTTTAACAATCATTTGTGTACAGTTTTTAGTTATACAATAGCACCACTGAAATAATTTAGCAGGTGATTTAAAAATTACTAATTTGATTTTTTTCATATATTTTACCACCAGCTAACTGTTAATTATTTGTAATCTTATTAATTTACACCAAGATTACATTTACAGTTACAATAACTTTTTATAGCGAATAAAGCAACGGTGACATTTAACTGAAAACTTACTTTTTAGATCAGCATCCCTAAAAATGTGTTTAAAATTATTAAATTATTACTAATGATTTATAAGTTTCTTTCATGCTGTCTTCAGTTATTTGAAGATTACAGACCTGTAGCAGATTAAAAAATAAAAAAATAGAAAGCTATCGTCAGGTGCCTTTGTAATATCATTTATAGGGAAAAAAGAATACATAGAAGCCTCCGAGATAGTGAAACATTTCTAAATGAACTAGTAATTGTATTAATTATTAAAAATAATAATTAATCATTATTACAATTTTTAAATGTTTGCCTTTTGGGTGAAATGTTTAATTAATTTGCTACTGATTAAATATAAGCAGATGACTTAAAATAGCCACTTACAACAGCATATACAAAATTTCACGTTTTCATCTCTAATTGGCAATCTTTTAAAAATAAAAATTGGTATGTGTTGTTTTGTTCTTTTTTTTAGCTACATTTCTAAAGAAAATTTCAAATTTAATTGGCAAAGTTCACATACATGAACATTTACAGTCGACCTTCAGCTTAAAAAAATATTAGGAGATTACGTTTTTTTTTTTTTTTTAGTTAATGCAAATTAAATTTAGAATTTTGTTTTAGATAGTTTGTGTAAAGCTAAAGTAGATTTATAACAAAACAATTCATACAAGTTTATGTTTTTTTTCTAACAGAAGAGACTTTGCGTGTCTCTTATGTTAAAAAATAAATAAATGTCCTTTCTCCTGGCAAGGTTTTAATGATTTAATTAACCAGTGATGTGAAGTGCAATGGACACTCTCAGTCCATTCCCGGCATCTGTACGACGCCAAGAATGGCAACAATGTCAAGACATTGTAACTTTATTTGCATCAGAGTTACATTATAATGTAACTTATGTAACTTTTAAGCCATACCTTTTTTTGGGGATATACATTCACGCCAAATACAAAAACATTACATGGCAGAGATTGTAATATATATATATATATATATATATATATATATATATATATATATATATATATATATATATATATATGTAAAGTCATGGCCGAAAAAATTGGCACCCCTGCATTTCTGTCAGATAATGCACCACTTCACCCAGAAAATTGTTGCAATTACAAATGTTTCAGCATTCTCATGTTTATTTCTTTTGTTTGTATCGGTATGACACAAAAAAAAGTGGAGAAGCAAAAAGCCAAATAAGACACATTCCAGGCAAAACTCCCAACAATGGACCGGACAAAATTATTGGCACCTTCGCAAAATTGTAAGAAATAATTACATTCCAAGTTTGTGGTGCTCCTGTATTTTTGTAATTATATTCATCTGTATCAATTAACAGGTCCTGACAATATAGAAATCACACCGGCAACCAGTTAAAAATGGTGAAAAATGTACTCAACCTTTCTGTTGGGAACTTAGATCGAAGCCCCCGCAGCAGTCCCAGTACACAGCTCCGGCCGGAGTTAATTCCAGGTATCGGGGGCTCCAGCGCTGTGATTGGTCGGAGCCGCAACAACGTCACTCCCGCGCATGCGCGCGGGAGCCGCTGGCAACGGCACACTAGCTGAAGCAACGGCATGAACGTGCCATTGCTTCAGTGCGCATGTGCCAATGACATCGGCACATGCTGATACAGGGGATATCTCCTAAAACGTTTAGAAGATATCCGGGGTAGCTACAGGTAAGCCTTATTTTTACAACCACTCATGTTCCTGTGTCCAATGTGCGCAACATTACATCAGGAAGTTTACAGCCCATGGCATTGTAGCTAATCTCCCTTGGTGTGGACGAAAGAGAAAAATTTATCAAAAAGTGCAACAAAGGCATGTTGGAATGGTGGATAAAGGACCTCAGTCAACTTCCAGACAAAGTCAAGCTGGCCTTCAGGCATAGGGTACAACTGTGTCATCTCACACGATACGTCGCCATCTGAATGAAAAGGGATGCTATGGTAGGAGACCCAGGAGGACCCCACTGCTGACACAGAAACGTAAAAAAGCCAGATTGGAGTTTGGCAAAACTTACTTGAGGAAGCAAAAATCACTTTGGGAGAATGTGCTGTGGACAGACAAAACAAAATTACAGCTTTTTTGGTAAAGCCCATCATTCTACTGTTTTCAGAAAAAGAAATCAGGCCTTTAAAGAAAAAGATATAGTCCCTACAGTCACACATGGTGGCGGTTCACTGATGTGTTTGGGGTTACGTTGCTGCTTCAGGCACTGGATGTCTTGACCGTGTGCATGATGAAATCTGAAGACTACCAAAGAATTCTGGGGTGCAATGTAGGGCTCAGTGTCAGAAAGTTGGGTCTCCGTCAGAGGTCATGGGTCTTACAGCAGGACAACGACCCAAAACACACGTCAAAAAACACCCAGAAATGGTGTAAGACAAAGTGCTGGAGAGTACTGAACTGGCCAGCAATAAGTTCCAGATCAAACAGCAGTTAGGAGCAGTTAGGAAAAGGAACCCTTCCAATCTGAGAGACCTGGAGCAGTTGGCGAAAGAAGAGTGGTCCAAAATTCCATCAGAGAGGTGTAAGAAACTCATTGATGGTTACAGGAAGCCATTGATTTCAGTTATTTTTTTTTTTCCAAGGGGTGTGCTACTAAATATTACATTGAGGGTGTCAATAATTTTGTCCAGTCCATTTTTGGAGTTTTGCATGGAATGTTTTAGATTTGTCTTTTTGTTTCTCCACGCTTGGGTTTCATACCAATACAAACAAAAGAAAAAAAAAAAAAACATGAGAATGCCTAAACATTTGTGATTGCAACAATTTTCTGGCAGAAGTGGTGCGTTATCTGACAGAAATGCAGGGGTGCCAATAGTTTTGGCCATGACCTGTATATGCTGTTGTAAATTTTAAAATAGAAAATAAATGTTAAAATGCACAGTCAGATCTAGAAATTTAGAAAATGATATTACAGTAATTTTGTAAAAATGATGTTCCTTTCCATGTAAATAATACTTTTCAGTTAGCTTGTTATATTTATGTGTTCAAAATAGAAGTGTTTCTTGTCTAAAAATATTTTTATTTTTTTTTTATTTTAGGAGTATGCATCTGCAGTTATATCTGTAGCTTTGTAGCATTAGTTCAAAAGTTGAGTAAAACTAATATATTAAATGGGAGGGGGGGGGGATCTGCAAAAAGGCACTTCAGATTAAAATGTTAGGCTAGACACACAAGATGCTTAAGGAGGTGCTTGAAAGGTGGTCTAAAATTTTGGAAAGTTATCGCATCTTCACTGGCTTGAGAGTCCACTTTCATTGAAGACTGCTGACTGATTCCATTGCAAAATTAAAACAATAATACTGCTTTGATGCTCTACTTTTCACATTTAGACATAGTAAAATAAATAATAAAAAAATAATGCCTACTGGAAAAAAAATAAAATAAAATGACATTTAATTAGTTACATGCCAAAGATCATGTTTCCTTTCCAAGGAAAATATAGATTATAAAACATCTATTACCCAAATACTTTCAAACATTCTATATTTTAAGATGATTAGTTGAGGTGCTTTTGAAAGCAAATATAAATTCCCCAAAATTCTGGACATTGTAGGGTACGATTTTTTCTTTTGCTTGTAAACATCAAGACTTCAAAACACAGACTTACTAAAACACATATAAAATTATGCATTTACAGTTAATGTTTTAATGGCTCAGAGTGATATATGGCACAAGTCATGTCACAGCCTATTACTTTTCCAAAAAAAAAAAAAGGTTCTGTGATTTAAAATAATGATATGAGATATACACATTCTGTCTGCATTGTTTATACACATTCTGCATTGTTTTACACATTCTGCATTTTTTTTAGGCCTTACCTTTGTTCTTTCATTCCAAAAAATACCTTTTATCTAATATTTTATATTCTGTAAAACAAAAGGTGTGGCCTGTAGCGCACCAGATAATTGTTTATCACTCTATTTTGTATTATGTGCATATGTATGCTTTTCATTAAAATATACTAAAAATATCTGTAAGCGTAGTATTATTATCCAGTTATTAGTTTTTTTATTTTTTTGGTTAATTTTTCTTTTCTGAAAATACCTCTTAATCTTGGTATATATATATATTGTATTTCTTTTTAGCTAATTGACATCATATAAGTGAGAGATAAGAAAATATGTTAGAAGTTATAGCAGTAGGTGCAAGGCAATTTTTTTTTTTTTTTGACTGTCACAAAATATTAAAAGCTATATTTTTTTATACTTTTAAAATCATTAAAAAATAAAAGCAGAAAATGTTACACATTGAGGTCTCTTGCAGTGTCAGTGATATTATCCCTATTCCTTGTTACAGTCTACAACATTATCAAAATATTAGTGTACATGTATCTATATTTTGCGTAGAATCTGCAAATTTGTCTTTTTTTTAGTTTTTTTTGCAGACACACCTTGCATGTATCACCAAACACAGTGCAATCTATATACAGACTTCATTTAGGTCATTTCACATTTTTTGATTTTACAAGCACAAAATAAAAATAAAAAAGTATATATATATATATATATATATATATATATATATTTATATATATAGATAGATAGATAGATATAGATATAGATCTATCTATATAGATCTATATCTATAGATCTATATATATATATAGATATCTATATCTATATATATAGATAGATCTATATCTATATATATATATATATATAGATATCTATATATATATAATTATCTATGTATATCTATATAAAAAAAATCTACTTCAAGCTGCCACAATATTGTAAACTACTATGACCTATTTGTACACACTATTTTAATATACTATAAGAATTACAGTTCAAGTGCTCCAAATCATTTCTGTTATTTTAGAGGACATTCACGAAAACTAGTGGAAATGTAACCTCTGTTGACTGGTAGTGAGGGATGTTTTTCTTTTTTTTTTTTTCTAAACTCTAAAAACACATTGGGGACAACTATAACTGAAGAAAAATCCCCAAATTTACAATAATTAACCAGGGGTATGGTGATGGCTGTAAAACGCAGCTTCAGGTCCACTCGTTTTAACAGATGTGAACCCCCCCACCCCCATTTTTTTTTTCCCCACACAACAATAATAACCAGATACATAAAAATATCAACAGAAAATAGGCATATGCTACAAATATAACAATATGTCAAAGATTGATTATTTACTGTGGACTTTGCATTTAAAAAAAGTGTATGGATATAATATGTATATAAGGTTCTATTGCTAGCCACCAATCACATGACTCTATGAACGTGATCAATGTGATCCTTTGACTTTTTCTTTTTTGGAAACCTGGTAAGGTTTACAATCCAGCATTACATGTTGTTTCTCGCCGACCCAATGTTTCCCTTAAAAAAAAAAAAAAAAAAACGGAAAAAAAAAAATTAAAAAAAATAAAGTATTAGGGGAAAATTTGAAAAAAAAAAAAAGTGACGTTTGACTGTTCTCAGGCAGTTTGGGAACTCATGTCACCAGGTTCTCCGCATTTATGCTGGACATCCGGATCTGGGAGCTGCTCTTGCTCAGAATGGACAACTGTGTCCCTCCATTGACTCCGCTGCTCGCCAGGGATGGGTGACGGTGCTTGAAATCCACAGCAAAGTACCGGTTGACTTTCCAACTCCGCCATTTTCTCTTTATCTCTGATTGCACCTTTAGGGAGAAACTTTAAAAGGTCATTTTTTTATGTACTTTTGTTGTTATGGAAAAGGATGGTAAACATGCATTATTATCAGTCTACTGTATCTCTCTCTCTCTCTCTCTCTCTCTCTCTCTCTCTCTCTCTCTCTCTCTCTCTCTCTCTCTCTCTCTCTCTCTCTCTCTCTCTCTCTATCTATCTCAGACATGTGCACTACTGAAAAATTCATTTGTTTTCTTTTGTTTTGTTTTTTTTCCATTTTTCGAGTCATTCGTTATGATCGAAATTCATTATTTTGAATAAAATGCGTAACTTCAGAAAAAATTCAAATTCATTATGCTCCATTCGTTTAGGTGCGGTATTCGGAAATTCGGAAATAGGAATAGTTTGAAAATCTGAAATAATAACTAACTAACTAATAATAACTAACTATTAAATTATAGGTATTGGAATTTCCTTTCAGATTTGGGTGTTTGTGAACATAACGAATACTAATTTATCTGAAGTTACGAATGATCCGAAATAACGAATGCCGTATCCAAACCAATGGAACGTAACAAATTAATAATAATAAATAATAATAAAACATTTTTATCATTTAGTATTATTAATTTGTTACGTTCCATTCGTTTAGATGCGGCATTCGTTATTTTCAGATAAGTCGTAACTTCAGATAAATTCGTATTCGTTACGTTCACTAACAGCCAAATTTGAAAGGAAATTCCAATACCTATAATTTATTAGTTAGTAATATTTAGTATTAGTCAGTTATTATTTCAGATTTTCTCATTTTCGGGTTTTGATTCTTATTTTTCGGATTTTCGTTCTTTTAAATTTTCGGATTTTCATTCTTAGTTTCGAATTTACATATTTTCTGAATTTACGAATTTTTTCGGAAAAATTCGTTAAACCGGTTTTCATTAATTTGAATATTTCCGAATTAACTAATTTGTCGAATTTTGTTGAAAAACAAGTCTGGAACTAAACAAATTTTCTATCTATCTATCTATCTATCTATCTATCTATCTATCTATCTATCTATCTATCTATCTATCTATCTATCTATCTATCTATTTATCTATCTATCTATCTATCTATCTCTCTAGTTATGTATCTGTCTTTCTGTTGTATATCATTATCTTGTAACAGTGTGCATACAGTATATACAAAATATTTAACAGATCTCCCCTGGCAAAGCATTATTGTTGATGAGGAGTGGACAAGTGCCTCTTCCCTGCAACCCTGGCCCGATGGTTGTGGGGGTCCTATTGGAATTATGGTACATATTAATACCCTTAGTCATTCACTAAAAAAATGTAGTGTAGATAAACACACATACACAGTTTTTGACAAGTCTTTCATTTGAAAAAAGACATCTCCGGTCTACATTTAAAATTTAAATAAAAGGGTGGGGTCTCCTGGGTGATGTCACTGACCATATAGTGGCAGACACTGGAGCTGCCTTTTTTTTTAATTATTATTATCCCCGCGTTCCAAGGTTCTAAAAAGAGAAAAGGTTGTGGGACTTTATATGAAGCTTTTTTTAATACATTACCAGGGATGGAGGCAGATGAACCTACCCACTCATTGCCTCATATAAAGTCCCAACTCCCTTCCCCCTCCCCCCTTCTCCCAAGGTTCTAGGTGTAGTCCTGGACTTTGAACTATCCTTTCGGCCCATGTCCAGTTTGTGTCCAAATCTTGCCGTCGCAACCTCCGCAACATCTCCAAAATACGTCCCTTCCTAACGAAAGTCACCACAAAGCTCCTAACTCCCTGGTCATCTCTCGCCTCGACTACTGCAACTTCCTTCTCATTGGCTTACCTCTAGATAGTCTATCCCCCCTTCAGTCCATCCTGAATGCTCCTGCCAGGCTCTACCACTCTACCAACCGCTCCGTGTCTGCTACCCCTCTCTGCCAATCCCTCCGTTGGCTGCCACCCTAACTAATTAAATTCAAAATACTAACAAAAACTTACAAAGCCATCCACAACTCTGCCCCCACCTACATCACTAACCTAGTCTCAAAATATCAATCTAATTGTTCTCTTTGTTCCTACCAGGACCTCCTGCTCTCTATCTCCCTCGTCATCTCCTCCCATGCTCGTCTCCAGGACTTTTCCCGAGCCTCTCCCAACCTATGTAACTCCTTACCCCAATCTGTTCGACTATCTCCTACTCTGCTTGCTTTTAGATGATCCCTAAAAGCCCTCCTCTTCAGAGAAGCCTATTCTGCCCTCACCTAACAACTGTACTTTTACTTTCTCTATCAGCCCATCCCCCACAGCTATTTCCTCTTGTATCACTTGAACCTCCCTCCTAGATTGTAAGCGCTAACGAGCAGGGCCCTCTGATTCCTCCTGTCATTTAAAAATAAAAAATGACCCTTTAAGAGCTATGGGCGGAAGTGACGTTTTGACGTCACTTCCGTCCTGCAATGTTATGGAGACGGGTGGGAGCCATCTTCCCTTCACTTGTCTCCATACCCAGCAAGGGGTAACATCCGATCGCCTCCGCCGCTGCGGAGGGCACCGGAGCGCGGCGGGGGGCCTCTCCCAACGCCGATAAAAGTGATCTTGCAGCGAATCCGCTGCAGAGACCACTCTTATTGGAAAGTGGACCGCCGGCCAAAGAAGAGGATACCGGGGTTATGGCAGCTAGCTGCTGCCATAACAGCGATATTCCTCTTCGAAGTTAGGACAAATATCGGCGTGCTGCGGTCCAGAAGTGGTTAAAATACTTATCAAAAATGGTATATGTCATTCGGCTGACAGAAGCAACAGTACCTGACCTGTGTTGGTGGTCAGCAGAAAATAATATAATAGAAAAAAACAACAGAATAGAATAACATGAATAGAATAAAATAGAATTAAAAAACGAGTATAGAATAAAATAGGATAGAGAATAAAGGAATAGTATAGAAAAGAATAGAATAGACAAGAATAGAACAAAAAAGAATCGAGTAAAACAGAACAGAATATAACATAAAATTTTAAAATAAAATAGAATAGAAAAGAATATTTTAGAATAGAAAAAAACAATCGAATAAAATAGAATATAACCGTCTTCTGAAATTTCAAATGGAACACATTTGAATAGAATTGATAAGATTAGCATAGAATAGAAAAGAATAGGATAAAATAGAATATAACTGTCTTCCGAAATTCAAATTTTCAAATGGAATAAATTAGAATTCCAACAGAATAGAATAGACTAGAATAGAATAGACAAAAATAGAATAGAAAATTAAAAAATAGAATAGAAAAAAAAAATAATAGAATAGAATAAAAAAGAATATAACCGTCTTCCGAAATTCAAATAGAATACATTCAAATTTGATTCATATCTTCCGAATTTGGTCGAATTGAATTAAATTCGACCAAACTTGGAAAATTTGAATCGAATTCGAAAATGAATATACAAAACTAAACAAAGCCTGAAAACAAATTTAACAAAGTTAACTAAAATAAATTATTTAAATAACAAATCGAAATGAAATGAAAATTTTGCACATGTCTAATGTTTCATTTTAAACATTACTAAAATAACTGCTTTCCGCTAAAATCACATTTTAAAAATTTCTCTTTACTTTGGTTCACATTTCCCAGGGCAGTGCCCAGTCCCCTATTTTTTTTTCTTTATATTTGGCTATCATTTATTTAAAGGGAGTTTGAATTTAGCCCTCAAATTTTAGTAATGTTCACCAAACCCAAGTATGTTCAGCACATTACTACCTGCTTTGTTCAAATGGGATCGTATGGGGTTCAAATCAGAAATAGAAAGTCTGAAGGCAATCAGTCTCTACTGTGTTCTCAGTTTAGATAGAATATCCATGGTGTAAATCTCATGTCACGGGGGGCACCCTCTACTAAATCTTTATTTGTAAAGCAAGTATTTTAATTTCTTATTTAAAAAAAAAAACTTCTAAATGACACAAAACTGGCCAAAACCACTATAATTTACTTTAAAGTTGGCCTTGTGATACAATAAACATATTTGTAACAGTAAAAAAAGAGGAAAAACAATTCATATAAATATAAACATGAATTTGTGGTAATGCGATTTTAGCTTTGAATAAGAAAACTGCAGTAAACTATATCTTACCTCGCCATTCAGGAAACAGTAGAGGATTGCAACAACAAAACCCTTGAAACAGAGATAAAAACATTTTTAATGTGTGTTTGCGTTTCCCTGTTTTTATAACATAAGTATTCTTATGAGTTTGAATAAATAGGGATGAGTGAAATTGAGAGTTTTTATTTCCCTGAAATTTCGTGAAATTTCTGCAAAATGTTTGCAATTTTGCATAAACGCATCAGGGTCAATGGGGAAGGCAACATAAAAAAGATGGCTTCTGAATTCTTTTAAGGGTGTAATGGACTTTAAATGGCTCCTCCTAGGTTATGGATAAATTCTTTCACCTATTCACCTGCACCTGTTCTTGTGCCAAAAGTAAATAAAAAGAAAATATAAGGATTTCAATTTTTTTTTCCACAGAAAGAAAAAAAATGTTTTTAAATTATCCTATTTCTGCACAACCTGTGAATCGGCTTGGTTCTGTCTAAAGAAATAAAATATTCCCAATCCAACAGTAATCAGACAGATTAGGAGATATTTATATGGTGCCTATGAGGACTTCCAAAAGTCACAATTATAACAACAGAAACAGAGACGGTGATAATTTATACCCCGCTATTTCACTGCACCCAAGGCAGGAACCTGCCCTATCTTTCTATTGGCTTGGCCATGCTTGGGCTAACAGGAAATATATATTTTTTTTTTTATTTGGAGTATTTACTTTAATTTCAATGTATCATTGTATTGATTTTTTGTTTACATTGTCATTTGTCTATTGTAGCTTTAAATTATTTTTAAGTATCCCCAGCTTAATTGTTTATACACCACATCCCATCTAGATTCCAAAATAGCTCAATAACATTTTTATGGGATTTTTGAGGTGTGTGTCTATTGATATTCCTAACTTTTGTTAAACTTTTAACTTTTTTTATTTTTTTTTTTAAGTTCTTTTTTATTGAAAATTTTCCCTATGAAAGTACAGAACAGGGCCTTTGGGGCATACCCCGGCCAATTGGTGCACATAGCCATGTGCATAACAGTGTACAACTCACCATGCATCTATAAACTAAACTAAACATTTTAACTAAACAAAAAACAAAAACAAAAAAAACAAAAAAAAGATCGGTACCCGGGTTTCGCATGGTAGGATATTGGCAGGAGATCTCTCTCTCTCTTCTGTCTGAGCTCGACTTTACAAGAACAGTTAGGATTAAGTATGAACATATGACCTCTGGACTAACACCACCACTCTGGGACATGGACCGCAGCACTCAACAGGGCCAGGTAAGTATGGAGGGTATCTAACCAGGACAACTTTTTTTATTTCTGACTTAAAACTGACTGGAGTTCTTATCAAGACATATTCATAAATGAGGGTCTGTCTGTTTATGTTGCGAGATTAAAGTTGCTCTAAAGGCAGAAGGTTTTTTACCTTAATGCATTCTATGCATTAAGCAGTGTTGGGCAACCTGTTCGGGGCTGAGCAAAAGTTCGGCCCGAACACCGTTAGTTCGGGTGTTCACCGAACACCCACATTTTCTGTGCGTTCGGCAGGATGTTCACCCGCTGAGCGCACAGTCAATATGTTTAATAAAAAATGAGTCATCAGCTGTCAGCGGGATTCCCCGCTGACAGCTGAAAGAAGAAACAAATATTGCTGGCAATAACAAATTGAACAGCACCTTTACACTGCCACTAAAGCCCATAAGCCCCCCACCCGCAGACCCCCACAACCATCGGGCAAGGGTTGTGGGGATGAGGCCCTTCTCCCCATCAACATGGGGACAAGGTGCTTTGGAAGGGCTACCCCAAAGCACCCTCCCAATGTTGAGGGCACGTGGCCTGGTACGGTTCAGGAGGGGGGCACTCTCTTGTCCCCCCTCTTTTCCTGTGGCCTGCTAGGTTGCGTGCTCGGATAAGGGTCTGGTATGGATTTTTGGGGGAACCCCGCGCCATTTTTTTAAAAATTTTGGCGCGCAGTTCCCCTTAATATCCATACCAGACCTGAAGGGCCTGGTAATGGAATTTTGGGAGACCCCCACGCATTTTTTTTTTATTTTTCAATGACTTTCAATGACTTTTATGTGTATTGTCGGGACCGACAATTCATTAATAGCCGGCACTAGCGCTAGCACTTTTAAACTTTTTTTTTTCCTTTAGAAATGTCATTTTGCTCTCGGACAGTTATAAACGCGGGAAACATGCACTACTTTACAGGCATACTATAGACACCCCCCAGGTACGAAATTTAAAGGAATATTTTACTTTTATTGTTTCACTTTAAGCTGGTACTACACACCCATAAATGTGGCCCGCATCTTCCCGATTCAATCACGGAAATGCTGGAGACACTGTGATATAGATGGTAATATTCTCCACATGTGGTGGAAATGCCCCTCCATTGCTCCATATTGGAGGAGCATTTCCACTCTCATTCATTGTGTTACCCAAACTCCTAATGTACTAGTCCCACAGATGGCTCTCTTCCGTTTAGGACTCTCGGCATGGCCCTCAAAATTTCACACTGTAATTACATATATACTCATTGTCGCTCGCCTGGCCTGGAATACCTCTTTGCCAGAATACATATGAATATTGATAAATTCCACCGACAATGGCAGTTCTGGTTATCAGACCCCAGAACACAACTATGTACCTAGCCTTCTGCCTAGTCAACCCTTAATTAACCTCTCGCACCTCCTCACAAATCTATTATATTTTACCTTTAGCTGGACCGTATAGAGCCATCCGGGTTTTATGGCTATCTACTAACAAAATCATATTGATCAGCTATACCCTTGACACAAAATAGCTGGCCTACCTTTTCTATCCCGATATCCTTCCTCTCTCCTCAGCCTATGCTCCCCCCCTCAGGGTACCCCCCTGAGCGGACGGTTAATGGCATTTTTGACCCCACATTCCTTATTGTTGAAAAGTACAATGCTCTTCTTCTATGTACACATATATTCTCATGTATTCACGTTTCAAAGGAAGTGGGCCCTAACCGCTTCAATTTCATATACATTGTTTTACTCTTTATATGTTAAAAGGAAAATTTTCAATAAAAGAATATTGAAAAAAAAAAATTGGCGTGGGGTTCTCCCCCCAGTCCATACCAGGCCCTTTGGGTATGGTATGGATTTAAAGGGGAACTCCTTGCCCAATTTTTTTTTAAAAAGCGGCATGGGGTCCCCCCCAAAATCCATACCAGACCCTTATCTGAGCATGCAGGCCAGGAAGGGGGGAGGACAAGCGTGCACCCCCCCCTGAACCATACTAGGCCACATGCCCTCAACATGGGTGGTGGGTGCTTTGATGGAGACAAGGGCCTCTTCCCCACAATCCTGGCCAGCTGTACCGGGGGGAACCCATGCCATTTATTTATTTATTTCAATTTTTAAAATAGCTGGGTGCCGAGAATTGCAATCGCGAGTCAATTAAAATGTGATTTGACTTGTTTTTTTCCTTTAAAAATGTCATTTTTGCTGCAGCAGGTTCTATACATGCTACAGATGCGCCACATTTTTTTATTTTTATTGTTTCACTTTAACTATCATTAAAATCACTACTCCTTTGAAAACTATCGTTTTTAAAAAAATTTTTGTGTTGGTGCATGTCCCCCAGGGCAGTACCTGGGCCCCCATACTCTTTTTATGGCCAATTACTTGCATATAAGTCTTCAAAATAGGAAATTTTGATTTCTCATGTTCGGCTCCCATAGACTACAAAGGAGTTTGCGGTTTGGAGCCGAAGGTTTTTTAACCTTAATGCTAGAGATGGGCCAAATGACCCCCCCTGTTCGGTTTACAGCAGAACTCCCAAACAGGGGGGTCGTTTGACCCATCTCTAGAGTTAAGGTAAAAAACCTTCTAGGTGCTGCTCCCCCCTCAGCCCACCCTTATACTTACCGGAGCTTCATCTCGATCAAGCGATGTGCATGAGAGCAGCGGCTCTCCTGGATCTCTCTCTCCTCACTGGCACGCACAGCAGCTGGAGCCATCGGGGGGGGGCGAGCCTCGCTCTGTACATGAATGGACAATGTCCATTCACAGGAGCACATCTCAATACCTGCTTGAGTACCCCCATAGCAAGAGGCTTGCTATTGGGGGCACTCAGCATGGGGGAGGAGCCAGGACTACTGAAGGGGGACCCAAAAAGAAGAGAATCAGGGATGTTCTGTGCAAAACCATTACATAGAATAGGTAAGTATAACATTTTTGTTATTTATTTTTATTTTTTTATTGCAACCTTTAGAATCACTTGAAGTACCTGAAATGATCCCAGACCCAACTCAAAGACCAGCCTTTCCCTCTTGCTGACGTTCTCTGGAGAAAAGGCAAATACGGTGTAATGTATTCCGAAAAGGGGGATCAGCAGTAACGTAGACCGAGCCAACCTCCTGGTAGAGGAAAGAAAGCAAAATGTTACTGCAAAATACTGATATAGCCAAAGCTGGACTATGAGTGTAAGACAGCAAGATATGCTTCTCCCAAAGCACAAAAAGTAGTCATGAACAATGAAGTTGCTCTTCTAGACTGAAATTTGAGTCCAGCTTCTGTGTGTACACTTACTACCAATTGTCAACCCATATCAAGATGTTTAAAAAAATAGACGTGTGCAATTTGTTTCGTTCCAAATTCATTTTTTTAACAAATTTCAACAAAGTCGTTTATTTAGAAATGTCCAAATTTTCAAAAATTCAGAAATTCGGAAATTGGAAAAAAGTCGGAAATTAGAAATTTCAAAATTCGAAATTCAAAATTTCAAAATTTTGGAAATTCGGAAATTCGAAAATTGGAAAATCCAAAAATAAAAATGGAAATCTGAGAATTCAAAAGGACCAGAAATCCAAAAATAAGAACAAAAATCCGAAAAATTTGAAAATCTGAAATAATACCCAACTAATAATAACTTAACTATTACTAACTATTAAATTATAGGTATTGGAATTTCCTTTGGCTTTTAGTGAACGTTTGGCTTTTAGTGAACGTAACGAACACAAATTTATCCGAAGTTACATATTATCCAAAATAACGAATGCCGTATCAAATGAAAGTAACAAATTAATATTAATAATAATTAATAACAATAATAATTATTATTTGATATTAATTTGTTCCATTCCATTCGCTTAGATGCGGCATTCGTGATTTCGGATAATTTGTAACTTCAGATAAATTTGTATTCATTACGTTCACTAAAAGCCAAATTTGAAAGGAAATTCCAATACCTATAATTTAATAGTTAGTTATTATTAGTTAGTTGTTATTTAGAATTTTCGAATTTTCGGATTTTCGACCTTTTTCATTTACAGGTTTCCTTTCTTATTTTCGCTTTTTATAATTTTTGGATGGTAAAATTTACGAATATCTGAGTTTTCGAAAATTCGGAATTCGAAAATTCGGAATTTAGAAAATTTGAAAATCGTAAAATTTAAGTATTTGAAAATTCGGAAATTCAAAAATTCAGATTTTCTAATTTTCAAATTTTCGGATTCCGAATTTTAAAATTTCCGGATTTTTGAATCTTCAAATTTCTGAATTTTCAACTTTCCCAAAAAAAACAAAAAACGAATGAAATGAAAACGAAAATGAACAAATTTTTTGGCAGAGCACATGTCTAAAAAAAAAAAAAAAAAAAAACCTCAATCCATAAAATGCGTAAAAATACTCAATCCACAAAGCAGTTTTTATACAACTGTAATCTTCTCACCGTAGTGGACTCTGCTAAAAATAACTAAAAACTTTTTTTGAAAATAAGGATCCTAGGGTTTGATTTACTAAAACTGGGGAGTGCAAAATCTGGTGCTGCTTGGTGACACTTCCAGGTCTGTGGGCGCGTACACGTGCCGCCGCCACCCGCTGATTGCACAGTTCAGTACACCCTCAGAACGGTGTACACAAGGCAGATTGACGTTCTGTGAGGAGGGAAGGCTTTGATCCTGTGTTCTTGCAAAGCAGGAACACAAATCCTTTCCCTTCCTATAGTAAAAGCACCCTCCCCTACAGTGAGTAAGCACAGGCTAGGCACACAGTTAACCCCTTGATCGCCCCTGATGTTAACCCCTTCCTAGCCACTGTCATTAGTACAGTGACAGTGTCTATTTTTAGCACTGATCACTGTATTAGTGTCAGTGGTCCCCAAAAAGTGTCAGTTAGTGTCCGATTATCTGCCACAAGTGCCAATATAACAATATAAACTCCACCGCTCAGGTAGATGTGAGCCAACATACACGTGTCCTTGACCTCCAGGAAGGGAAGAGCCCCAGGTGATGGCTAATGCCTGTATAGGTAGAAATAGACGAAAAAGTCTGGACAGCCGCACATCGGAAGAAATTTCATATGCCTTTAATCGTGGAACAGGATCATGAAGTACATACGACACCACGGTAAAGTAGTACAGAAAAACAGCTGACGCATTTCACACTTAAACAAAGTGCTTACTCATGAGTAAGCACTTTGTTTAAGTGTGAAACGCGTCAGTGGTTATTCTGTACTACTCTGCCGTGGTGTCGTATGTACTTCATGATCCTGTTCCACGATTAAAGGCATATGAAATTTCTACAAGTCCCAATATAATTCGCTGATTGCCACCATGACTAGTAGAAAAAAAGAAAAAGTAAATAAATAAAAAATATCCATAGTTTGTAGACACTTTTGTGCAAACCAATCGATATACGCTTATTGGGATTTTCTTTTACCAAAAATATGTAGCAGAATACATATTGGCCTAAATTTAAATAAAATAAAATTATTTTTAAAATTAAATTTATTATAAAATGAAATTAAAATCAATAAAAATAAAATCGATTTTTATCTATTTCTTTTATTGGATATGTATTATAGCAGAAAGTAAAAACAATTTTTTTTTTTCAAAACTGTCGGGTTTTATTTTTTGTTTATAATGCACAAAATAAAAACCCGCAGAGGTGATCAAATACCACGAAAAGAAAGCTCTATTTGTGGAAAAAAAGGACCCAAATTTTATTTGGGTACAGCGTCGCACAACCGCACAGTTGTCAGTTAAAGTAACGCAGTATCGCAAAAAATTGCCTGGTCAGGAAGGGGGGGGTAAATCTTCTGGAGGTCAAGTAGTTAATTGAACAAGCTGAAATTCAAGGCTGATTGGTTACCGTGCAAAGCTGCACCAGATTTTGTACTCTCCAGTTTTAATCAATCAACCCCCTAGTGTGTTAGCTTTACAAATTAGACCTATTATGATTTTTTTTTTCGAACTGTCAGAGTGATCGCACACAGCCATGTGATATGATAAGAAATGTTGTGACAGCACCTTACTGTATGTGCGACCCCAATTCCAAAAAGAGTTGGTGCGCCATGCAAAAATCTACACAAAAACAGAATGCAATGATCTGCAAATCTCATATTTTATTCACAATAGAAAAAAGAAAACACATCAAATGTTTAAAACTGAAAAAATGGATCATTTTAAGAAGAAAATAAGGTCATTTTTAAATTGATGGCAGCAACACATCTCAAAAAAGTTGGGACAGGGCAACAAAAAAAGCTGACAAAGTAAGTAGAACTAACAAGGAAGAGCTGGAAGAACATTTTGCATCTACTTATATTAACTGGCAACAGGTCACTAACATGATTGGGTGTGAAAAGGGCATCTTAGAGAGTCAGAGTGTCTCAGGAGTAAAGATGGGCAGAGAGTCACCAATGTGTGAAAAGCTACATCTAAAAATTGTCTAACAATTTCAAAATAATGTCCCTCAAATTACAATTGCAAAGCCTTTAAATATATCATCAAAAGATTCTTCAAGGGACTAAGCCGAAACGCAATGTTGGGTGCTCATAATCAGCCCAACAATTTTCCCCAAAAACAGATATACTATATAAAATACAATAAATACAGAAGCACAGCATCACATGAAAAATATTCACTTCACTGCAATGTCAATGATTGAGATCCAAGGTATCAGATTGATTGCTATTATCCTAATTATTACATAGAAAAGTCCTGTGCCTTTGTTCTTTTGTGTGCAAATTAAATAAAGCTGTACAATTTCTCCTATATTTCACCTTGTCTGATCATTACTTCTGTCTGTGTGTTATTTTTGTGCCATCTAGTGCAGCAACCTGTCTAAAATTCGATAAGTTGGGGCCAATGTAGGTGACTCAAACCAATTTTCACAAAACGTTGGTGAACCTTTGTTGGTACTTTTGGCCTCTCCCTTTCCAGTAATGTATTGGCAGTGTCCTTTCACTGGGCAAAGTTAATGTGTGCATTAAATTCGAAACTGAAATGGCCTTCATTATTTGGTGGTCTTGAATAGCAGGTATGGCTATTATAAAGCAAAACTAAGAAGATTAGAAGCACCACACCACTGGTCAATAGTTCAGATACAATTTTATTCCAGTAAGGGTCAAAGGGCTGAGAAAAGGAGTATCCAATGCATTTTTAGAGGTCTAAAGATGCATCCTCCATCAGGGCTTGCAATAGAAAACAATGCAGCCAAACACAATAGATAAAATACTGTCCAAGGTCCAGTCATTATTCCTATAAGCCCACATATAGGGGTTATTTATGGACACCCGACATGCATTGGCTACTGTGTTGCTATGGCTTTTTAAGAGATTTTTATAGCACAATAATGGAATATCATCTTAAGACCGTGTATTGTTTAGAAGCTAAGATCCCCCTCATCCATATGCTAATTAACCGGTTTGACCGGTTTCACAGCTCAGGGCAGGAAGAATGCTACAGGAAGTAGGGGGAGGGAAAAGAGGACTTGAGCAAGCCATGTGCTGAGGAACTAAGAAACTGGAAAGCAAGAGGCAGTCTGGAAGATCCTGGTTAAAAGGAAGAAGATTCCATCACCAGGAAGAACCAAGTTAAAGTGGTTGTTAAGACTCAAGGTTTTTTACCTTCATGCATGAAGGTAACAAGCCTTCTCTGTGCAGCAGCCCCCCCCCCAATCCCAGTCTCCCTAATACTTACCTGAGCCCCCTCTCAAACCAGCGAGGTGCATGGTGCATGAGTGTCTCGGCTCTCCGGGGACACTGCTTCCTAATTGGTTGAGACAGCAGCAGGAGTCATTGGCTCCCTCTCCGGGGACACTGCTTACTAATTGGTGGAGACAGCAGCAGGATTCATTGGCTCCCGCTGCTGTCAATTACAGCCACTGAGCCAATCATGAGAGACAGGGGCCAGGGTCGAGCCACAGCTTTGTGTGAATGGACACACAAAGCCACAGCTTGGAAGCGAGCCTGCTCTGGTGCCCCATTGCAAGCTGCTTGCTCTGGGGGCACTCGGCAGGAAGGAGGGGCCAGGAGCATTGGTGGGGGGCCAGAGAAGAGGAGGATTGGGGCTGCTCTGTGCAAAACCATTACACAGAGCAGGTAAGTACGTTGTACATGCTTATTTGTTAGAAAGGATAGATAGCTTGTGCATGTTGTAGGCATATTTTGTGATATTTTGTATGCCATTAATTGTTTTTCCTACAATTGTATGTGCAGCATTTTCTTTGTTTGGTAAAGCATTATTACGTGATAAAGATTTTTTCTTATGCTTTCTTGGTTTACCATAAAAAACCATAATGCCCTGTACACACGGGCGGGCTTTTTGGCATCAAAGGTCCGACCGTCTTTCCGACGGAGTTACGACGGACTTTCTAACAAACGGACTTGCCTACACACGATCACACCAAAGTCCGACGGATTCGTACGTGATGACGTACGACCGGACTAAAATAAGGAAGTTGATAGCCAGTAGCCAATAGCTGCCCTAGCGTCGGTTTTCGTCCGTCGGACTAGAATACAGACGAGCGGATTTTTCGACCAGACTCGAGTCCGTCGGACAAATTTGAAACATGTTCCAAATCTAAAGTCCGTCAGATTTTCGACCGAAAAAGTCCGCTGCAGGTCCGATGGAGCCCACACACGGTCGGATTGTCCACCGGATTCGGTCCAACGCACCAGTCCGGTTAAAAAGTCCGCTCATGTGTACGCGGCATAAAGGACACAAAGCAAAACGGCTACACCTTTTATTGTCCCTCTGACCCTTATGCCACATACACATGATCGGAATTCCCGCCAGCAAAAGATTGAGAGCAGGTTCTCAATTTTTCGGTCGGAAAAAGTTCCTATCCGAAAATGCGATCGTCTGTACAAATTCCGACGCGCAAAATTCCTACACATGCTCGGAAACAATTGGACGCATGCTCGGAAGCATTGAACTTCATTTTCTCGGCTCGTCGTAGTGTTGTACATCACCACGTTCTTGATGGTCGAAAGCTCAGAGAACTTTTGTGTGACCGTGTGTACGCAAGGCAAGCTTGAGCAGAATTCCATGGGAAACACCATCCAAGTTTTTTCCGATGGATAATCCGCTCGTGTGTACGCGGCATTACTGGTATCCAATTGTATCTGGACTCTTGAACAATGGTATGGGGCTTCAGTTCTTCTTCTTGCTGTTTTGCACAACAAATCAAGCTGACGGTGGAGATCTACTGTTGAGTAGAAGTTGCCTGCCTGGTAACCAGATCTTTCACCAATATCATTACAATACTTGAGAGCAACACCAACTGGGCAACTTTGTGGGTTCAACTCTAACTTACTACTTTCCCTGACTATATAGCAGGCAGTAGACTGCCCCTGGTAGTGCAATAATCAATCCTGTAACAAAAGTGATGGATCCTGCATAAAAGGGACCTATCACTACTATGTAGCTAGGGTTGTGCAATGTCTAAATCAGCCTTTCTCAACCAGGGTTCCTCCAGAGATTGCTAGGGGTTCCTTGAGCAACTTCTGCATCTCAGGTACGTAATCAATGACATTGATGATGGTTTAGCTATCTGTAAGGTCGGGATTCTTCCCAATGACCATAAATGTAGTGACCATCACACTAATGTGACCTCAGCTGTAGATATACTAATTATTATCCAGGGGTTCCCTAAGACCTGAAAGTTATTTTAAGGGTTACATGTTGAGAAGGTTGAGAAAGGCTGCTCTAAATAATGCTCTGTGTGTAGTGAATAGATAGACAGCGACCTGTCTACACTGGACAACACCAATGAATCATGCACCACTGAAAGCAGACACATACAACACCACAGATGTCACAATCACGGTAACAAATCTATTGCAATGGGCAGACTTACACAGTGATGATGGAAAGCTCAGACATCTTGACAGAGTACTGGTTAGCCCTCTTACAGAAGCATGCCTGAAAGCAGCTGACATACATGAGAGGATTAGAAGAAGTGGTGGTGGTGTAAACCAAAAGGGGCTCATTTCATAACAAGCCGATGGAAAAAAATAAAGCATTGCAACCCATACAGTGACCTCTGTCATCTTTGACCTCCTACTGAATGGGCTGGAGATGGAAGATAAAATGACCTTTCTAGAAGTGGCAGTTAAGGATAGATCACATGACCCTTTCCAGTGCTCACTTCTCAAGATTTTCTAAGTAATGCAAATTTGTAGTTGATAGCGGGGATATTCCCGATTGTCAAAAGGTGTTTCTAAAAGTGAACCGGTCATCAACTCGGGCAACTCAAAAAATTTATCCTACAAGCTTATGTGGACTGTTTAGTCCAATTTTTGGTACCTTACACAATTGGAACCCTTCATATAAGGCGGGGTCTAAACACTTACTATAGCTGTATCTAGGACCACCATGATTGTGTGCTTTTCTCTCCCCCTTCCCCTTCCTTAATTTATTTTTTATTTTATTTTTTTCCTTGCTTTTCATAACCTTTCTCCTTATTATTTTCCTTAAACCACTGACATACTGCTGTTCTCACCGATGGCCTCTCCTCCTGGTGAATGTAGGTTGATATTTATTTTGTATTGTGCATGACATACAGGAGATACACTATATTGTCAATAGTATTGGGACACCTGCCTTTACAAACATGAACTTTAATGGCATCCCAGTCTTAGTCCGTAGGGTTCAATATTGAGTTGGCCCACCCTTTGCAGCTGTAACAGCATTAACTTTTCTGGGAAGGTCGTCCACAAGGTATAGGAGTGTGCCTATGGGAATGTTTGACCATTCTTCCAGAAGCGGATTTGTGAGGTCAGGCACTGATGTTGGACACGAAGGCCTGGCTCGCAGTCTCCACTCTATTTCCTCCCAAAATTGCTCTATCGGGTTGACTCTGCAGGCCAGTCAAGTTCCTCCACCCCAAACTTGCTCATCCATGTCTTTATGAGCCTTGCTTTGTTCACTGGTCCCCATTCTAGAGAATGGAGGGGTGGGGCCAATATTGATTTTTATAACAGCCTTCACAATTCGAAAATAGCTTCAGAATATAGCTTCAGCTGTCAAACATTTTGGACTTGCTGGGAATTTTACTATCAGTTTTGATCAAAGGAACCTCTACCAATGAGTTCTTTTCTTATTTCATTACATCTTCAGCTTGAGTTTCCTGGGATGGTAAAATATTCACTTTGCTTTGTTCACTGGTCCAAATCATTTGGTGGAGGGGGGGGGATCATGGTGTGGGGTTGTTTTTCAGGGGTTGGGTTTGGCCCCTTAGTTCCAGGGAAGGGAAATCTTAAGGCGTCAGCATACGAGACATTTTGGACAATTTCATGCTCCCAACTTTGTGGGAACAGTTTGGGGACGGCCCCTTCCTGTTCCAACTTGACTGCGCACCAGTGCACAAACAAGGTCCATAAAGACTTGGATGAGCAAGTTTGCTGTTGAGAGACTTGATTGGCCTGCACAAGTCCTGACCTTAACCCGATAGAACACCTTCGGGATGAATAAGAGCGGAGAATGCAAACCAGGCCTTCTCGTCCAACATTAGTGCCTGACCTCACAAATGTGCTTCTGGAAGAATGGTCAAACATTCCCATAGACACACTCCTAAACCTTGAAGAGTTTAAGCTGTTATAGCTGCAATGGGTGGGCCAACACAGTATTGAACCCTCTCTAAGCTCATGTGGCATCTCGTATGTACCTTCCCTCTTATCAATTTCACTTAGATCCTTTGATTGATTGGCTAGCTATGTGATGTACTGATTTACCTCTAAACTTTTGTATTTGTCTTGACCTGTAAAACCTTGATTGTATCTTGAACTATTCAAATGATTCAATACAAAAGAGAGTAAACATAAAAAAAAAGTATAAGAAGAGGTCAAAACTCATAAAATCTGGAGTTCTATGCAAATCTTGACTCTACATGTAAAAAGTTGAGCTTGTCTTCTGAGTCAGGAGGGAGGGGACAAGTGTCAGTCCTATAATTTTAAAGGAACCCCTAATTAGACAAAAATGTACTTTAATTGGAAGTATAGGTTCTCATGGAGTACTCATTCAAATCAAAGCAGTAATGAAAACATAAAAACAAAGCAGTAATACCCAGACTTCAAATATAAGTCTTTTGGGGAATCTTTTGGAGAAAAATTTAGGGAATTAGCCAAAATGAAAGTTCTAGAGCATGGATCTTCACACTATGGCCTGTAGGCCACATCTTGCTTACAGCAAGATTTTATCTGGCCCCCAGTTAGGGTCAGCGGTGTGTCCTTAATGTGTACTGATTGAGGATTTAAGATCAGCAGAGGCGGCCTATGATCTCCGCTTCAACAACCGGGGACTGTGATGTAAGGGGAGCTCTGATAGGGACTCTGATGTAAAGACAATTTTGATAAGGACCCTGAGGTAAGTAAGACTCTGATGGGGACCTGATGTAAAGAAGGACTTTGATGGGTTTTTTTTGGCCCATGATTATTTGTAAGATATACAATATGGCCCTCGTACTGAAAAGTTAGGAGATCCCCGTTCTAGAGAATGGAGGGGTGGGGCCAGTATTGATTTTTATAACAGCCTTTACAATTCGAATATAGCTTCAGCTGTCAAACACTTTTGGACTCGCTGGACATTTTTCTATCAGTTTTGATCAAAGGAACCTCTACCAATGTGTTCTTTTCTTATTTCATTATATGTTCAGCTTGAATTTCCTGGGATGGTAACAGATTCACTTTAAGGAACTTCAGACTAACTGAATTCATGAAAAAACAACTAGGAATGTGGACTTTTAGGATGCCCAACAACAAACAGTGTTAAAATCCAAATTTTAATTTACATTCAATTAAAATAAGCATGTTCTCATACAATGACCTCATGCAGACTCCCAGTCTCTATGATACCATTTCCTTCGCTATATTTCTGCTATCATTTTCTTATTGTCCTACATATATTATGAATATCGTGTTAACTAGGGTTGCACCGATACCGGTATCGACGCTGAGACTAAATGTTTGCACAAGTAACAGTACTCGCGCAAATGCTTCGATACCTGAAACCGATACTTTCAGGCTCGGTTCTTTCAGCTGTCAGTGGGGGAATCTCTTTGTTCGTTAAAATTTTTACACCTTTAACCACTTCAGCCCCGGAAGGTTTTACCCCCTTAATGACCAGACCATACGGCACTGCGTTACTTTAACTGACAATTGCACAGTCATGCGACACTGTACCCAAATAAAATGGATGTCCTTTTTTCCCCACAAATAGAGATTTCTTTTGTTGGTATTTGATCACCTCTGCAGTTTTTATTTTTTGCACTATAAACAAAAAAAAAGGGACAATTTAAAAAAAAAACAAAAAAAAAAAACAATATTTTTTTACTTTCTGCTATGAAACATATCCAATAAAAAAAGTAAAAAAAAACAAATTTCTTCATCAATTTAGGCTAATATTTATTCTGCTACATGTTTTTGGTAAATACAAATCTCAATAAGCGAATATTATAGCATCTACAAACTATGGGGTATTTTTACGGCATTTTTAACTTTTTCTTTTTGTTTACTAGTAATGGCGGCGATCATCGATTTTTAGCAGGACTGCGACACTGCGGTAGACAAATCGGACACCTAACTGACACTTTTGACACTTTTTTGGGAACCAGTGACATTACTATCAGTGCTAAAAATATGCACTGTTACTGTACTAATGACACTGTCAGGGAAGGGGTTAACACCAAGGGCGATCAAAGGGTTAAGTGTGTCCCTAGGAGGTGTTTTCTTACTGCGTGGGGGAAGGACTCACAGTATGAACAGAGAGATCCATGTTCCTGCTTAGCAGGAACACAAGATCTCTCTGTTCATACCTGACGGGACGGCGATTTGCCTTGTATACATCGGCAGACCGTCGTCCTGTCTCTCTGGGGAGCGATCGCAGGTGGCTGGCGGACACCGCGTCCGCCAGACCCGCTGATTGGCGCCCCCCCCACTGGCTATTGCATGAAGTGACGTACAGGTACGTCATTTCATGCAATAGAGCCATTCTGCCACAGTATATGTACTGCGGCCGGTCGACAAGTGGCTAACGTTTTTCGCCAACATTGGCTCCCCCTGAAGAAGCCAATGTTGGTGAAACATGTTGGGATACAACATCAAGTATTAATCACTTTTCATATATGGATACCAGTGATTATTAATACGATCTGTATTATGCTCTGCCAATAGTTTTTTTTATTGAACCCATCATTTGTTGTTGTTTTATGTAATAAAATTTATATTTTTGCATAAACTATGTATATTCCTTTGTCGTGGGCACCATCATAATCCCAATCATCCTATTGCAGCTAATTTCAATTTAATAGGGATGAGGTGCCAGATATTATAGTGTCACCTAACCTACCTCTCAAGCTTTAAAAAATAATAATTATATTTAATTGTAAATAACTTTTTAATGCTTTGTACAATTGCTGACAGCTGAAGTGTAAACAAAACAGTTGCAGTAGGTATCAGTAATTTGGTATCAACGAGTACTAAAAAGAAAGTATCCGTATTTGTACTTTTTGTAAGATAAATGGTATCGGTGCATTCCTAGAGTTCACCAAACATGATTACAGCATCAAGTGGGAGTGGGAAAAATAGGTCTCAGCTTGACGCGTTTCACAGAAAGTTGAATTTTTCACCACATTCACTTAGCCAAGTGAAAACTTCCATGCAAAGTGAAAGATTCCCTTTGCAAGGTACACCTATTAAAAAAAGCAAAAAAAAAAAACCCTATATATTGAAGAAAATACGATAGGTAAAAACGCGAAAGTCACATCAATAATTAAACATTACAATTAAACCTTAAAAATATGTGCTCACCAAAAACACTCAGTAGGTTTCTTTTAACAACTTCCTGCCAGTTTCAGCATCCCTTTAACTAGGCCCTGGAAAGCCTGCCTAATCATGTGACCACTGTGATTGGCTGTCACTGTGGTCACATGATCAGAAGCCATTCCCGCGGGTTCCTGATCATTAGTACAGACCATGAGCCGTCTTTGGGTTGAGAGTGCGCAGTGAGCACATGCTCAGCACAGAAAGCTCTGCCGTCTATGGACACATAAGTGCGGTGTGTTGGCGTTACGTGGGCGGCAAGTGGTTAAAGGAAAATGGGCCAAATATAAAAATTACCTGGAAATTAAAAAAAAAAATTCTGTGTCTTTGTGTTTTTATTTTGTATTTACATAAATTCTAGAATCCATTATACTGGAGATTAAAGATCAGTTCCCAGTTGCAGCATACACGTGTTTGTAACTACTGCATCTGGGAGTGTCCACTGGAGTGTAGTACTGGATGGAATGACACAAGCTGTGATGTCTGGTGGGCATAGGGCACACAAAGTCCTAATTATCTCACACAGTCTTTATTTTATAGAATGAAGCAAGCGTATCCAAAAACAACATGCAGACATAGTTAAGCAGCTTTTTATGTCTTATTTATTAATTAAATCCCTATTCTGCCCAAAAATCCCCTTCAAAATATTTTACCAACTTCATTTTTCTCAATGCTACTTCTTACTGAGAAGACCCCTATTAACACAAATCACACGACACATGCTAAGGACCACTCACAACACAACAGACATTAGTACAGTAGTCATAGTAAGACATGTTATCAATGTAAAACAAAGACATAATACAAGATATCCCTTGTTCTCAAAGTCTATTAACCATGAAGAACCAGTGTTAACTTAAAGGGTTGATTTACTAAAAGCAAACAGACTGCTCACTTTGCAAGGGAAGGAAGAAAATTGACCACAGTGAATGAGGAGGTAGGGTTAGGTTTAGGGTTGGGGCTAGCAAGGTAGGGTTAGGGCTAGGGATAGAGTTAGGATTTGGGTTTGCAGGGTAAGGTTAGGGTTAGGGTTGGGGTTTAGTGGGATAAAGTTAGGGTTATGGTTGAGGTTAGCAGGGTAGGGTTAAGATTGGGCATGGGGGTTAGGGTTGAGGTTGGTGGGGTAGGGTTGGGGTTATGGTTGGGGTTAGCAGGTAGGGTTGGGGTTAGCGGGGTAGGTTTAGGATCAGGGATAGGGTTAGGGTTATCGGGTAGGGTTAGAAATTGGGGATAGAATTAGGGTTGGGGTTAGCGAGGTAGGGTTAGGGCTGGGGATAACGTTAGGATTTGAGTTTGCAGGGTAAGGTTAGGGTTAGGGTTGGGGTTTAGTGGCATAGAGTTAGGGTTATGGTTGAGGTTAGCAGGGTAGGGTTAGGATTGGAGATAGGGTTAGGGTTGAGGTTGGTGGGGTAGGGTTGGGGTTATGGTTGGGGTTAGCATGTAGGGTTGGGGTTAGCGGGGTAGGGTTAGGATCAGGGATAGGGTTGGGGGTTAGAGGATAGGGTCAGGATTAGGGATGAGCTTCGTGTTCGAGTCGAACCCATGTTCGACTCGAACATCGGCTGTTCGGTCGTTCGCCGAATTGCGAACGATATGGGCCGTTCGCGCCAAATTCGTGTGGCGCGTCACGGCCCATAATTCACTGCGGCATCGCAGTGCATTGCTTGCTGATGATTGGCCAAGCATGCACTATGACCCGCATGCTTGGCCAATCACAGCGCCGCCTGAACAGAGAGCCGTAATTGGCCAAAGCCAAGGAGGCTTTGGCCAATTATGGCTCAGGGGATTTAGTACACGCCCCACACTATATAAGGCCGCCTGCACGGCGGCCCTGTGCAGTGTGTTCCGGTGTGCTTAGAGAGAGAGAGAGACAGTGTCATTTCATTTGAGTTAGCTAGATTAGGCAGGACAGTCAGTCAGTTAGCTGCACTTAAAGTGTATTGTGTATATATATATGCATCCCAGGTGTTGCATATATATATATATATACACTGTATTCAGTTTAGCTAGATCCGTTCCTGTTATCTTCTAGACTATTTACATTTAGTGCAGTGCGTCCTGCTCACAGTGTTCAGCTAGATCCGTTCCTGTTATCTTCCTACTGACAGGCAGGCTTGTCTTGTTACAGTATATAAAGCTACCTGAAGAAAATTACTGGTGTTCTTTTGATCCTATTAGTACCACGGTCAGGCAGCTAGACTATTTACATTTAGTGCAGTGCGTCCTGCTTACAGTGTTCAGCTAGATCCGTTCCTGTTATCTTCCTACTGACAGGCAGGCTTGTCTTGTTACAGTATTTACAGCTACCTAAAGAAAATTACTGGTGTTCTTTTGATCCTATTAGTACCACGGTCAGGCAGTTAGACTATTTACATTTAGTGCAGTGCGTCCTGCTCACAGTGTTCAGCTAGATCCGTTCCTGTTATCTTCCTACTGACAGGCAGGCTTGTCTTGTTACAGTATATAAAGCTACCTGAAGAAAATTACTGGTGTTCTTTTGATCCTATTAGTACCACGGTCAGGCATCTAGACTATTTACAGTTAGTGCAGTGCGTCCTGCTCACAGTGTTCAGCTAAACCTACAAGTTAGTGGGGTGCGTCCACCTCACAGTGTTCAGCTAAAGCTACCTGTAGAAGGTTGGTGGTGTTCTCATACTACAGGCAGGCAGTTGATTTTGCTAGCTGCAGTATCAGTACATATATATACATATATATATATCCCAGCTTAGTGCAGCTACAGGCCATTAGTATGTCTGGAAGGCCAAGAAGGAGAGGCAGACAGTCACAAGCCAATAAGAGAGGGCAAGCAGGCTCTGTGTCTAGTGCTGGTCGTGGAGACGGTGCATCCTCATCAGCACGTGGCCATGGGACACGCTTGGCCTTTTTTTTCGGCAGCTGGCCGTGTTGAGCCGCAACATGCGGAAGACTTGGTCGAGTGGATGACCAAGCCGTCCTCATCCTCCTCATCCTCTCTCACCCATGCCCAGGGTGCTTTGTCTGGCAAAGCAGCGGCCTCTTCCCTCGGCTCAATGTCATCAGTGACTCCTTCCCTAGCTCCACCATGTCCTCCTGAGGAGTCCCTCGAACTGTTTGACCACAGTGTTGGGTACATGCTCCAGGAGGATGCCCAGCGTTTGGAAGGCTCTGATGATGATACTGAGCTCGATGAAGGCAGTAACATGAGCACGGACAGAGGGGGTGCCCAAGAAGGACAGCAATCTGGCAGTCATGCTCCCCCTGCTGCAGCATACTGCCAGGTTTGCTCCAGTGATGAGGAGGGAGGGGATGATGAGGTCACTGACTCAACGTGGGTGCCTGATAGGAGAGAGGAGGAGGAGGAGGAGGAAGAGGAGGAGGCGGCACATCACCAACGAGGCAGGATGCCCTCCAGGGGCCAGCCTAAGGGCAGCACATTGACTGCATCACACCCCAAAGCTCCACATGTGCAGGGCGCTGCAGTCTCTGCGCGTTATTCAAAAAGTTCTTTGGTGTGGGCCTTTTTTGAGACGAGTGCATCAGATCGCACCGCTGCTATTTGCAACATATGTCTCAAGCGTATCTCACGTGGCCAAAACATCTCCCGCTTGGGTACCACATGCTTGACCAGACATATGTTGACCTGCCATGCAGTTCGTTGGCAAGCGTATCTAAAAAACCCACACCAAAGAACAAAGAGGACCTCTCCTTGCTCCTCATCAGCTGAGATTTCCAACCCCACTATACCTTCAGTCCTCTCTGAGACCTGCACTGAGAGGAATGAAGGTGTAGAATTAGGTGTGTCACAGCCAAGTACTTGTGGGCAATCTGCTTTTGGTACACCGACGTCAGATTGTACCAGGCAAATTTCCCTGCCCCAGCTGCTGCACCGCCGAAAGAAGTTTGCTCCCAGCCATCCACATGCCCAGCGGTTGAATGCTAGCTTGGCAAAATTTCTAGCACTTCAACTGCTGCCTTTTCAGTTGGTAGACTCTGCCCCCTTCCGTGAGTCTGTGGAATGTGCGGTTCCTCAGTGGCAGGTACCCAAACGCCACTTTTTCTCACGGAAGGCGATTCCGGCTCTCTACCGGCATGTGGAAGGCAATGTCCATGCCTCGCTGGACAGGGCGGTCAGCGGTAAGGTGCATATTACCGCTGACTCATGGTCCAGCAGGCATGGACAGGGATGTTACCTAAGTTTCACGGCGCATTGGGTGACTCTGCTGGCAGCTGGGAAGGATGCAGGACAAGGTGCAGTAGTGTTGGAGGTTGTTCCGCCACCACGCCTCCAAAATGCTAATGATTGTGACACACCTCTCTCCTCCACCCCCTCCTCTTCTTCTTCCTCCATGGCCTCTTCCTCGGAACCAGCGGTGCTCCGTAGTCGTTCAAGGGGCTATGCAAGTACGCAGGCCAAAAGATGCCATGCGGTGCTTGAGCTGGTGTGCTTGGGGGACAGGAGCCACACTGGGGCAGAGGTTCTGTCAGCTCTGCAGGGGCAGGTTCAGAGGTGGTTGAGGCCACGCCAACTTAAGGCAGGAATGGTGGTTTGCGACAATGGCACCAACCTCCTCTCTGCCCTCCGACAGGGACAAATGACCCATGTGCCCTGTTTGGCTCACGTCCTTAACTTGGTGGTGCAGCGGTTCTTGGGCAGGTACCCGGGCTTACAGGATGTCCTGAGGCAGGCCAGGAAAGTCTGTGTGCATTTCCACCGGTCATATAATGCCAGTGCTCGGCTGACGGACCTCCAAAAGGAGTTTAACCTGCCCAAGAACCGCCTAATCTGTGACATGCCCACCAGGTGGAACTCAACGTTGGCCATGCTGCAGCGGCTGCACACGCAGCAGAGGGCCATCAATGAGTACCTGTGCGACTAGGGCACCAGGACAGGGTCAGGGGAGCTTGGTTTTTTTCCCCACGCCAGTGGGCCATGATCAGGGATGCATGCACTGTCCTGTCACCATTTGAGGAGGCCACGAGGATGGTGAGCAGTGACAGTGCATGCATCAGTGACACTGTCCCCCTTGTCCACCTGTTGGAGCACACGCTGCGTGGAATAGTGGACAGGGCACTTGAGGCAGAACAGAGGCAGGAAGAGGAGAACTTCCTTAGCTCTCAAGGCCCCCTTTATCCAGACAGTGTTCCTGCGTGCCCGCCGATCACACAGGAAGAGGACGAGGAGGAGGAGGAGGAGGAGGAGGAGGAGGAAGATTGTGTCAGTATGGAGGTGGAGCCTGGCACTCAGCATCAGCAGCAGTCTTTAAGGGATCAGTCCCAAGAAACACATGGACTTGTACGTGGCTGGGAGGAGGTGGCTGCGGACCATGTCGTCCTTAGTGACCCAGAGGACTCCGGACCGAATGCCTCAGCAAACCTACGCTGCATGGCCTCCCTGATCCTGCAAAGCCTGCGTAAGGATCCTCGTATTCGTGGTATCAAGGAGAAGGACCAATACTGGCTGGCAACCCTCCTTGATCCATGTTACAAGGGTAAGGTTGCGGACCTTATCTTGCCATCGCAGAGGAAGCAGAGGATGAAACATCTTCGGGAGGCCTTGCAGAAAGGTCTGTGCAACGCGTTCCCAGAGACTGGGAGGTTACAAACTCCTGTTTCTGGACAACGTGTTGCTGAGGTTTCGGTCAGTCAAAGAAGGAGCGGTGGAGAAGGTGGCCGTCTGACCGATGCGTTCAGACAATTTTTTGGTCCGCAGCCCCAAGGTATTATCGGTTCCAGCAACCATCGCCAGTGTCTGTTTTACATGGTGCAGGAATACCTAGGGGCAAGATCAGACTTGGACACCTTTCCCACCGAAAATCCTCTGGGTTACTGGGTCTTGAGGATGGATCACTGGCCAGAGCTTGCACAGTATGCAATTGAGCTACTGGCCTGTCCTGCATCCAGCGTTCTTTCGGAACGCACATTCAGTGCTGCTGGAGGCGTGGTAACCGATCACAGGGTGCGTCTGTCCACCGACTCGGTCGATCGACTGACCTTCATAAAAATGAATCAGTCTTGGATCACCACCAGCTACCAAGCACCTGATGCTGATGTAACCGAATAATTTTTTTTGAAATCTCAGATCCCTTCAAAGACTGCCTATGCTGGTGCTGAGTGACTATCCCTGAGTAATTATCCTCTTCCTCCTCAATCATCACGCTGATAGCTTGTAAGAACATTTTTGGTTCTGGGCGCCACCACCAGTGCCTAAGGCACAATTTTTCAGCCCCTGTTTAACAGGGGCGTGTAATTACAATTTTTGATGTAATACTTTGCAGCAGGGCTCGTTCCTGCATTCCAACTAGAGTGTCTGTGAGGGGTTGCAGTGTTGTGGCACCAGCACCAGTGCCTAAGGCCCAATTTTTCTGCCCCTGTCTAACAGGGGCGTGTAATTACAATTTTTGATGCAATACTTTGCAGCAGGGCTCGTTCCTGCGTTCCAACTAGAGTGTCTGTGAGGGGTTGCAGTGTTGTGGCACCAGCACCAGTGCCTAAGGCCCAATTTTTCAGCCCTTGTTTAACAGGGGCGTGTAATTACAATTTTTGATGCAATACTTTGCAGCAGGGCTCGTTCTTGCGTTTCAACTAGAGTGTCTGTTAGGGGTTGCAGTGTTGTGGCACCAGCACCAGTGCCTAAGGCCTAATTTTTCAGCTCCTGTTCAACAGGGGCATGTAATTACAATTCTTGATCTAATATTTCACAGCAGGGCCCTGTGAGGGCTTACAGTGTTGTGGCCACAGCAACACCTAAGGCCCAAATTTCTGCTGAGTATATAGGGCAGGACCCTACTTTCAAACATCTAACTTACAAACGACTCCTACTTGCAAACGGAAGGAGACAACAGGAAGTGAGATGAAATCTACCCCTAGGAAGGGAAATTCTCTCCTGTAAGAGTTAATATGGGAAAAAAATTTCTCCTTTCCACTGATGCTTTCCAATCCTTGTTCCACAAAAAAACCCAAATTTTCAAAAAACATTTTTCATTGGAACAAAAAGTGAGGTGAAATCTTCTGAAGAGGAGGAAAGACAGCAAAACAAATGTCACAGGGGTGATAACCCTTCCCTATGTTTTCCAAAAAGCTTAAAAAAGATTTTTTGGCTGGAGCTAAACACGTTAAAAATGTACCCGTTCAAAATTACAAAGAGATTCTACTTAACAACAAACCTACAGTCCCTGTCTTGTTTGCACCGCCTGTATACTGCTGTTCAGAGTATATAGGGCCTGATGGCCCCACACCTTTCCTTATTTTAATTTGGGTGCGGGGTTCCCCTTATTATCCATACAAGACCCAAAGGGCCTGGTAATGGACTGGGAGGTACCCATGCCGTTTGTCTCACTGATTTTCATCCATATTGCCATGACCCGACATTACATTAAACCCGCAAGCAGTTTTAAATGAGATTTTTTCCTTTAAAAATTTAATTTGGTGCAGGGACTGTTCTAAACACGGGAAACACGCGTCACTTTACAGGCATACTATAGACACCCACCAGGTACGATATTTAAAGGAATATTTTACTTTTTTTTTTTTTACTTTAAGCATCATTAAAATCACTGCTCCCGAAAAAACGTCCGTTTTTAAAAGTTTTTTTTTGCATTGATACATGTCCCCTAGGGTAGGACCCGGGTCCCCAAACCCTTTTTAGGACAATACCATGCAAATTAGCCTTTAAAATGAGCACTTTTGATTTCGAACGTTCGAGTCCCATAGACGTCAATGGGGTTCTAACGTTCGTGCGAACTTTCGGTCCGTTCGCAGATTCTGGTGCGAACCGAACCGGGGGGTGTTCGGCTCATCCCTAGTCAGGATTGGGGATAGGATTAGGGTTGGGGTTAGCGGGGTAGGGTTAGGATCGGGGATAGGGTTGGGGTTAGCGGGTAGGTTTAGGATTGGGGATAGGATTAGGGTTGGGGTTAGTGGGGTAGGTTTAGGATCGGGGATAAGGTTGGGGTTAGCGGGTAGGGTTACAATTGGGAAAAGGATTAGGGTTGGGGTTAGCGGGGTAGGATTAGGATTGGGGATAGGATTAGGGTTGGGGTTAGCGGGGTAGGATTAGGGATAGGGTTGGGGTTAGCAGGGTAGGGTTAGGATTGGGGATAGGGTTAGGGTTGGGGTTAGTGGGATAGGGTCAGGGCTATGGTTGGGGTTAGTGGGGTAAGGATGGGGTTGGGGTTATGGTTGGGGCTAGCGGGGTAGGATTAGGGATGGGGTTAGGGTTGTTGTTAGCGGGGTAGGGTTAAGATTGGGTTAGGGTTGGGGTTAGTGGGATAGGATTGGGTTGGGTTAGGTTAGGGTTGGGGTTAGTGTAATAGGGTTAGGGTTATGATTGGGGTTAGTGGGGTAGGGATGGGATTGGGGTTAGCGGGGTAGGATTACGGTTAGGGTTGGGGTTAGCGGGGTAGGGTTAGAATTGGGGATAGGGTTAGGGATGGGGTTAGTGGGGTAGGGTTAGTGGGTTGGGGTTAGGGTTGGAGTTAGTGCGGTAGGGTTAGGATTTAGGACAGGATTAGTGGGGTTGGGTTAAGGTTGGGGTTAGCAGGGTAAGGTTAGGGTTGGGGATAGGATTGAGGTTGGGGTGAGCGGGGTAGGGTTAGAGTTGAGGATAGGGTTAGGGTTGAGGTTATGGTTAGGGAGGTAGGGTTAGGGTTATCGCCGAAGAAAATTCCTGCTTTAAGTGCAACTTCTCTTCAAATGTAAACAGCCTAATTGCCTTTAGTATGTTACCGGCGTCACCCTCTGGTAACTGTGTTGGGAGCACTCTTGGCACAGCATTGTTTACATTTTGGTACACATATATACTGCCTCTCAGCGATAAGGCCCACCCACCTTAAGTGTTAGGGCTGGCATGAAGAGGTTAATGTAAACAAAAAAATTCAGATCACGATTTTATTTCCTAAATTGTGTTCAAAGTCAAATATAAAAACAAATCAACAGGGGAAATTGTAATGCAAAATGTACAATACGCTGTGTGCAAACCTGGCAGGCTAAATCAATTATCCACCAATTAGATGATTAGGGAAGATCTGTGAGCTCCCAGAAGCACACTAAGTGAACACGGCACGTCCTGCTTAAATGTGAGCAGACACAACCGACATCTTGTTAACTGGTGTGACATTTTCCTGACATTTAGGGAGCTGGAATACTGAGCAACAAGCACCTTCCCGCTATCATCTGCAACAAATATTTATTTCCTGATGGGGAATTTATTTTTTTGTTGTTAAAGGGACACCATGATCAAATAGGGATGAGCTGAGTGTAGGTTTGGACTGAACACTTGCTGATAGGATGTTCGTTCAAACATCTAACATTTGGGATGTTTGGGGGTACGGGGTGAATGAACCTGACAGCATTTCATCTGTCAATGATTGCGAAGGAAGTAGTGAGTACTTGCACCCACCACATCCTTAACAACCATTGATGTCACCCGGCAGGAATCCCTAGGCACATAAGCAAAAGGGTGGGGATAGGGGTGAAATCATTGCCAAAATATGGCCATATTTGGGCAAAACAATTATTATTAATTGGAGGAATAGTGCCCCATCATTGGTATAAATTGGACGGATAGTCCCCCATCATTGGTACTAGTTGGAGGAATGGTGCCCCATCATTGGTATTAGTTGGAGGAATAGAACCCCATTATTAATATTAATTGGAGGGAGGATAGTGCCCCATCATTGGTGTTAGTTGGATGAATAGTACCCCATCATTAGTATTAGCTGGAGGAATAGTGCCACATCATTCATATCAGCTGGAGCAATAGTGCCCCATCATCAGTATTAGTTGGAGAAATAGTGCACAGTCATTGGTATCAGTGGGAGGAATAGTGTCCCATCATTGGTATCAGTGGGAGGAATAGTGCCCCATCATCGGTATCAGTGGAAGGAATAGTACCCTATCATTGGTATCAGTGGGAGGAATAGTGCCCCATCATTGGTATCAGTGGGAGGAATAGTGTCCCATCATTAATATTATTTGTAGGAATAGTGCCCCATCATTAATATTAGTTGGAGGAATAGTGCCCCATCGTTAATATTAATTAAAAGGGATATTCCCCCATCATGGGTACCAGTTGGAGAAATAGTTTCCCATCATTGATATTAATGAGAGGGATTGTGCCCCATCATTGGCATCAGTGGGAGGAATAGTGCCCCATCATTAATATTAATTAAAAGGCATATTCCCCCCATCATTGGTATCAGTGGGAGGAATAGTGCCTCATCATTGATATTAATGTGAGGAAAAGTGCTCCATCATTGGTATTAGTTGAAGGAATGGTGCCCCCATCATTGGTATTAGTGGGAGGAATAATGCCCCATCATTGGTATTAGTTGGAGGAATAGTGCCCCCATCATTGGTATTAGTTGGTGGAATAGTGCCCCCATCATTGGTATTAGTTGGAAGAATAGTGTCCCCATCATTGATATTAGTAGGAGAAATAGTGTCCCATCATTGAAACTAGCGGGAGGAATAGTGCCCCATCATAGATATTAAGGTAAAAAAGAGAGAGAGGAGCGCCACTAAGTAAAATCATTTATTCACTAATATAAAAACAAAGTATCAACTTACATTTAGGAGCGGTATATAGAACAGACAGATGTGATTCCTGATAGAAGAGGGGGAAGGGAACAGTCAGTGATTCCCCGGGGATGCCTCCAAACACGACGCAGTCTGGCGGGGAGGCCAGGACGGTACACAGCCTGTCTCTGCGGGAGGACGGAACGGCAGCCCAGGAAGCCGCTGGCAATGTTGTCAATGGGGAGAAAAAACACAACGCGTTTCTGAGCATGCGCAGGGTCTGTACGGCACATGCGCGCTCCTTTATCAAGTGCCAGACTGCGTCGTGTTTGGAGGCACCCCCGGGCAATCACTGACTGTTCCCTTCCCCTCTTCTATCAGGAATCACATCTGTCTGTTCTATATACCGCTCCTAAATGTAAGTTGATACTTTGTTTTTATATTGGTGAATAAATGATTTTACTTAGTGGCGCTCCTCTCTCTCTTTTTTACCTGGATGGATCTGAGTTTGACTTCTCTCAACAAGAAGAGCTGCCTTTCGTGAATCTGGCCACACAAATTCCTACAAGAAAAGAAAAGTTTTATTCCGGTGTTTTGTTTTACCTATGACTTATCCTCCAGGGATCCTCTCCTGCTTTATAGACTGTTTCCTGGCTCCTGTCCAAGACTTCCAACACCGTCCTGATTACACCGTGATTGATCCAGCTTTTAGACTTTATAATATCATTAACTTTTATAGTCATTTGCCTTATAGCCTCTAAGCGCCAGTTTATTTGTTTTAGCATCATAGATATTAATGGGAGGGATAGTGCCCCATCATTGGTGTCAGTGGCAGGAATTATGCCCCGATGTTGGTGTCAATGAGAGAAATATTGCCCCAAGGGACGGATAAAGGCAAGTGAAGATCTGCTTCCCACCCACTGGTTGCAGTTTGGGAACTACTGTCTTGATTCCTCAGCGTTTTAGATCAGAGAGACATTTTATAATTTGTGAGGTCCTTACCACTAGTTTAGTACCACACAAAAAGTTTATTGAAAATAGAGTTCATGTACTCACTTACCTGACAGGTGGCGCTATATAGTATGTTGTATTAGATTCTATTTAACCCTTTCTTTGCCACTGACATATACCTGGGACACCAGGGTGGAGGGGAGGGAGACCAGGCTGCACAGAACTCTAAACCAACTTGAATACTGTCACTTCTGCTTTCTGGTGTCACTTTCCTTGGCTACCATGGCCATGGAAGAAGCTACTGGATCTGTGTTCCATTTGCTTCAATAGAAGGCAGGTGGGACATCCAGGGTCTAACAGATCCCGGATGTCTCATTATACAGGACCTGTCACAAAAAACATTATATCACTTTGGGGACTTTTAGGAATAAAAAGAAAAAAAAAGGTTACATAAAAAAAAAAAAAAGTTACACCCAAGCACTAAAGCCCCTCCTTTCCCCCCCCCCAAAAAATGGACCCTGCCCCGCCCCCCACGAATACGCAGGCATGGCAGAGTGAGAGCGATAAATCTAGGCCTATTATTCACAATTAATTTTAAACTGATAACTTGTGTGGCCTAGGGTACCGAAGTTCATAGTCTTTTTTGTAGGCTTGACCTGTTGGTTATCTATTTACTCGGCACAACCTCAACTTTTATAATTTACCAAAAAAAAAAAAAAATTGGTAATGTATTGCAGTTGTTTACCCTAAAATGAACTTTACTGAATTTTTTAGTTTTTTTTCTGCTGTAAGCAGATCTGTTGCCAACGGTTTAGACATTAATGGCTGTGTGTTGAGTTATTTTGTGGGGACAGCAAATTTACACTGTTATACAAGCTGTACACTCACTACTTTACATTGTAGCAAAGTGTCATTTCTTCAGTGTTGTCACATGAAAAGATAGAATAAAATATTTACAAAAATGTGAGGGGTGTACTCACTTTTGTGAGATACTGTATATATATATATATATATATATATATATATATATATATATATATATATATATATATATATATATATATACATACATATACTATATACTATATACTATATATATATATATATATATATACAGTGGAACCTCGGATTGCAAGTAACGTCGTTAACGAGTATTTCGCAATACGAGTATTTCGCAATACGAGCACTGTATTTTTAAAAATCATAACTCGGTTTGCGAGTGGTGTCTCGCAAAACGAGCAAGATTCAGGCCAAAGCGGTGTGCAGTACCACTTTTGGCCTGAAGGTGGGGGGGCGCCGGAGCCGAGCAGACCTGAACGGTGCCGTTCGGAAATGCACGGAAAGGCCAGAGGACAGCACAGCTGACCTCAGCAAATCTCGGGTAGGAAGTCTTTCCGAGGTTTGCCGAGGTCAGCCGAAGTGTATTCGGGCCTTTTTGGTCGTTTCCGATGCTCTCCGGTGCCCCCCTCCACCTCTGGCCGCATGCGGTATTGCATCCCATTGAAGTCAATGCGGAATAAATTATTTTCATTTCCATTGACTTCAATGGGAAAACTCGCTTTGATATGCGAGTACTTTGGATTACGAGCATTCTCCTGGAACGGACTATGCTCGTAATCCGAGGTTCCACTGTACTGTATATATGGCTTTATTTAATAGTATATCTTTCTAATGAATAATATTTAAGAGAGGGAGGAGATAATGGTTTCCCAACTGCATTACACATGTGTTAAAATCTGAAACAATAATTGCGCTAATAAAATTGTAATTTTTAAGCTTAACTTGCTCTCATATGCTTTAAAAAGGTGAAGTGGTAGGTGTGTATTTTTGGAGTGCCATTTAAACATTAGTATCATTTTTTTTTTTTAAATGGTGGCTATTAAATAAGCAAGGTGGTTATAAATAGGAAAAATCTGTCTAAAAAAAAAAAAAATATCTAAAATTAATTTTGGGCGCATTGTTAGTCAAAGTATCACAGCACTGAAAAATGGCCTGGCAATGAATAGGGTATTACAGTCTGGTATAGAAGTGGTTAAAGTAAAAGATCATGAAAGCTTGGTTAATTTTTTGTTTGTTCACTATGATAGGTGTAAGGAATCAGATTTATAGATCATAATATACAATTCGAATGATATATTTAGGATTGCCCAGAACAATCTATTATACTCAGTATCCATATCACAGCAGGTCATTGGGTGTCAGAAGAGAAACAGAGGGGGGAGTATACTTACAGATATATACTGGACTCATTGCCGCCTATGTCTGGGGACTGCAGCTTCTGCACCAGAATGATTATTATGCCAACAAACAGCACAAAGTTGATCTGTCGAGAAATTAAATATTAGAAATTAAATATTAGAAATTAAATATTAGAAATTAAATATTAGATACAAGAAACGGCCCACAAGGGGCAGCAATTATGTCAAGAAGCCAAAATATTTTAACATTTTTTTTATTTATATAGTCTAATTTTTATATAATATCCCGAGATTGACATATTGATACTGGAGGTATAATGGTAGTACAGATAGTAGATTATCTCTTTTTAATTTGAAATATACTGTATTTGTCTTTGTTTGTAAAGGAAACCATTTTTGAAAAATTAATAAAATGTGTTAAAAAAACACACACAAATCAGCCAGATATGCATTGGAAAGCAAGAATTTCAGACATACAAACTTGGCGCTGTTTAATTTCAGCAAAGTTTGGATACATTCTGCAGACTGCACTAAAGCAGGGCACCAATGCCTTGGGGGGGGGGGGGGGGGTACTCTTTTTTTTCTTTTTCTCTTTTTTTTCAGGGGGGGGGGGTTGTATTTCATTGAACAGAATATAAAAATGGAATGGGAATACAAACCATTTATACATATTTATGGATGAACTGGTTAGGGTCTTTATAGTTCAATGGGATGCTGAATCACAGTCAGCTCTTTGGACAGCTCAGTACTGTGGTGGTAATGCAATTGTTATGTAAACTGAATAATTGAAAAAAAAATGTTTTTTGCCATATATATATATATACACACAGTGCCTTGAAACTTTTATACATAAACTCTTAGGAGTTTATGTATAAAACATTCACTGAACGAATGTGACACACATCTGCTCAGCTCCAACGAACTTGTTGTATTCTTTGTTATAGAGCTGTCTTGTATGATCGTAAGCACCATCTAGTGACCAAAATGAATTTTTCTTTTTACCAATTACATTTTTTAAAAATGAATACCACATTATGGCTACTAGATGGTGCTTACAGTGCACTTAAAAAGTATTCATACCCCTTGAAATTTTCCACATTTATCATGTTGCAACCAAAAACGTAAATGTATTTTATTGGGATTTTTTGTGATAGACCAACACAAGGTGGCACATAATTGTGAAGTGGAAGGAAAATTATATATGGTTTTCTAATTTTTTTACAAATAAATATGTGAAAAGTGTGGCGTGCATTTGTATTTAGCCCCCTTTACTCTGATACCCCTAACTAAAATCTACTGGAACCAATTGCCTTCAGAAGTCACCTAATTAGTAATTAGAGTCCAACTGTGTGCAATTTAATCTCAGTACAAATACAGCTGTTCTGTGAAGCCCTCAGAGGTTTGTTAGAGAACCTTAGTGAACAAACAGCATCATGAAGGCCAAGGAACACACCAGACAGGTCAGGGATAAAGTTGTGGAGAAGTTTAAAGCAGGGTTAGGTTTTAACAAAAAATATCCCAAGCTTTGAACATCTCACGGAGCACTGTTCAATCCATCATCCAAAAATGAAAAGAGTATGGCACAACTGCAAACCTACCAAGACATGGCCGTCCACCTAAACTGACCGGCCGGGCAAGGAGAACATTCATCAGAGAAGCAGCCAAGAGGCCCATGGTAACTCTGGAGGAGCTGCAGAGATCCACAGCTCAGGTGGGAGAATCTGTCCACAGGACAACTATTAGTCGTGTTCTCCACAAATCTGACCTTTATGGAAGAGTGACAAGAAGAAAGACATTGTTGAAAGAAAGCCATAGGAAGTCCAGATTGCAGTTTGTGAGAAGCCATGTGGGGGACACAGCAAACATGTGGAAGAAGGTGCTCTGGTCAGATGAGACCAAAATTAATTTTTTTGGCCTAAAAGCAAAACGCTATGTGTGGGGAAAAACCGTGAAACATGGTGGTGGCAGCATCATGTTGTGGGGATGATTTTCTTCAGCAGGGACAGGGAAGCTGGTCAGAGTTCATGTGAAAGTGAATGGAGCCAAATATAGGGCAAAAAAAAAGAAGAAAAAAAAAAACCTGTAATGCCGCGTACACACGGTCGGACTTTTCGTCTACAAAAGTCCAACGGACGCTGACGGACTAAAGCTGGCTGGTAATCCAATCGTGTGTGGGCTTCTCCGGACTTTCAACGTACTTTTTTAGCCTCAAATCCGACGTACTTTAGATTTGAAACATGCTTCAAATCTTTACGTCGTAACTACGACGGACCCCGAAATCCGCTCGTCTGTGTGCTAGTCCGACGGACAAAAAGCCACGCTAGGGCACCTATTGGCTACTGGCTATGAACTTCCTTATTTTAGTCCGGTGTACGTCATCACGTACGAATCCGTCGGACTTTTGTGTGGTCGTGTGTAGGCAAGTCCGTTCGTTAGAAAGTATGCCGCAAGTCCGCCGCAAGTCCGCCGAAAGTCTGCCGGAAGTCTGTCGGACAGGCTGTCTGACTTTTGTAGACGAAAAGTCCGACCGTGTGTACGCGGCATTAGAGTCTGCAAAAGACTTGAGACCGGGGCGGAGGTTCACCTTCCAGCAGGACAACGACCCTAAACATCCAGCCAGAGCTACAATGGAATGGTTTAGATCAAAGCATATTCATGTGTTAGAATGGTCCAGTCAAAGTCCAGACCTAAATTCAATTGAGAATCTGTGGCAGGACTTGAAAATTGCTGTTCAGACACTCTCCATCCGATCTGACAGAGCTTGAGCTATTTTGCAAAGAAGAAGAATGGGCAAAAATGTCCCTCTCTAGATGTGCAAAGCTGGTAGAGACATCCCCAAAAAGACTTGCAGCTGTAATTGCAGTGAAAGGAGGTTCTACAAAGTATTGACTCAGGGGGGCGCCATACAAATGTACCCCCCACACTTTTCACATATTCATTTGTAAAAAAATTTGAAAACCATTTATCATTTTCCTTCCACTTCACAATTATGGGCCACTTTGTGTTGGTCTATCACATAAAATCCCAATAAAATAAATTTATGTTTTTGGTTGTAACATGACAAAATGTGCAAACATTCCAATGGGGTATGAATACTTTTTCAAGGCAGTATATATATATATATACATATATATACATATATATATATATATATACATATATATATATATATATATATATATACATATATATATATACATATATATATATATATATATACATATATATACATATATATATATATATATATATACATATATACATATATATATATATATATATATATATATATATATATATATATATATATATATATATATATATATATATATATAGTTGTGTTAATAAGTTTACATACCCTGGCAGAATTTAAGAATTTATGATTTCTTGGGCATTTTTCAGAGAATATGAATGATAACACAAAAACTTTTCTTTCACTCATGGTTAGTGTTTGGCTGAAGCCAGTTATCATCAATCAACTGTGTTTACTCTTTTTAAATCATAATGACAACAGAAACTACCCAAAAGACCCTGATCAAAAGTTTACATACCCCAGTTCTTAATACCGTGTATTGCCCCCCTTTACCATCAATGACAGCTTGAAGTCTTTTGTGGTATTTGTGGATGAGGCTCTTTATCTTCTCAGATGGTAAAGCTGCCCATTCCTCTTGGCAAAAAGCCTCCAGTTCCTGTAAATTCTTGGGCTGTGTTGCATGAACTGCACGTTTGGGATCTCCTCAGAGTGGCTCAATGATATTGAGGTCAGGAGACTGAGATGGCCCCTCCAGAACCTTCACTTTATTCTGCTGTAGCCAATGACAGGTGGACTTGGCCTTGTGTTTTGGATCATTGTCATGTTGGAATGTCCAAGTACGTCCCATGCGCAGCTTCCTGGCTGATGAATGCAAATGTTCCTCCAGTATTTTTTGATGCCATACTGCATTCATCTTGCCAACAATTTTGACCAAATTTCCTGTGCCTTTGTAGCTCACACATCCCCAAAACATCAGCGATCCACCTCTGTGTTTCACAGTAGGAATGGTGGACCTTTCATCATAGGCCTTGTTGACTCCTCTCCAAATGTAGTGTTTATGGTTGTGGCCAAAAAGCTCAATTTTGGTCTCATCACTCCAAATGACTTTGTACCAGAAGATTTGAGGCTTGTCTCTGTGCTGTTTGGCCTATAATAAGCGGGATACTTTGTGGCATTTGCGTAGTAATGGCTTTCTTCTGGTGACTCGACCATGCAGCCCATCTTTCTTCAAGTGCCTCCTTATTGTGCATCTTGAAACAGCCACACCACATGTTTTCAGAGAGTCCTGTATTTCACCTGAAGTTATTTGTGGGGTTTTTCTTTGCATCCCAAACAATTTTCCTGGCAGTTGTGGCTGAATTTTTAGTTGGTCTACCTGACCGTGGTTTGGTTTCAACAGAACCCCTCATTTTCCTCTTCTTGATTAGAGTTTGAACACTGCTGATTGGCATTCTCAATTCCTTGGATATCTTTTTACATCCCTTTCCTGTTTTATACAGTTCAGCTACCTTTTCCCACAGATCCTTTGACAATTCTTTTGCTTTCTCCATGACTCAGAATCTAGAAACGTCAGTGCAGCACTGGATGAAAGATGCAAGGGTCTGTCAGGAGTCCACTAACTCATTGACCTTTTTTACACACACACACTAATTACAAGCAAACAGATCACAGGTGAGGATGGTTACCATTATTAGCCATTCAAACCCCTTTGTGTCAACTTGTGTACAGGGTTTGTAAACTTTTGACCAGGGTCATGTGGGTAGTTTCTGTTGTGATTATGATTTTAAAAAGAGTAAACACAGTTGATTGATAACAAATGGCTTCAGCCAAACACTACCGTTGAGTGAAAGAAATGTTTTTGTGTTATCATTCATATTCTCTAAAAAATGGCCAAGAAATCATAAATTCTGCCAGGGTATGTAAACTTATGAGCACAACTGTGTATATATATATATATATATATATATATATATATATTAGACAGCAACACAAGCATTGCACCCACAGATAAAATTGCAAATTTGCTATTTTGTCCCCCTTTTTTTTTTTTTTTTTGCAACTCAAATAAGGGGAACACACAAGTGAAATAAAATACTAATTATAATAATGGATGATGTGCTAAAAAAATGAAACAAAAATAAAATAACTCCCACAAAAATATGCTAAAACATAAAAAAAAGCTTTGAGCCTTCTCAAGTTTCTTCTTTTTTTTTTGGCCAGCTTGCATGAATGCTTCTGATATTCGGCCAACAAATGTTTTATAAATAGACCCCCCAATTGTCTAAAGACACACCAAGTAACAAATGACTCCACATAAAACTGGGCAAAGGAGCACTCAGCGGGGACTTCTCGTACCATGTGTATGACAATAGCTTGTCCAGCAACCTTCCAAAAAGCCAAAAAGTGACTTAAAAATTCTTCTGGAGAATTATCGGTACAATTTAAGGTCAAATTTTTAAAAATATTTTCATATCTAGGATAAAATTATTTTCAGAAGATGAACTCATCATTTCTCAGAGGGATGTTTTTGGCTTTATTATTTTTTTGAAAAAACATTCAAAAGTCTAAAAATATATTCAGCACTCTTCACAGGCCACCACTGAGCATTTAGCATTTCAGCCTGAAAATTTTTTTAAAAAAGCATTTGGCGTATTTTCCAGGAAATGTAACGTTTCTCCTGTTATGAATTCAGCAAATGTTACAGATAGAACCTTTTTTTTTTACTGAAAAAAATACAATGGTGAATATGTCTGCAGATGTTATACTTAGTCAATGTATCTACAAGCCCTATAAATAGTTCCTTTCTGTACAATATATATATATATAAATAAATCAACCTAATTTAATTGAAATTAAATCAACCCAAATTAATTTGAAAATTAAATATAAATAATTAAGATTTAACTTACCATAATGGAGGCAATGACTGGACCCTTAATGACCCACCAGAGGGCGACATTGTTGTTCATTTCCCAACAGCTAAAAGAGTCATTAAAAAAAAAAAAAAAATCACCATTTACAGTCAAATGCATAAATATGTATCATGTGTAGAAATTAATCATGCAACTATTCATATTTATATTACACACCCCTGGTCATCAAAGTGAAGTCGCAGGACAGCCCATATAGTGACACATATAAGTGGGGTTCCTAGAGAAAAAGGAAACAGTACAAGTTATATCAGCCCTTAGCAAACATATGAAAAAAACTGATATCAAGGGAATAACATATACTGGAGAGAAAATACTGAAAGTTTTGGGTATCTCAATTAAATAGTCAAAATAATCAGCGGAAAAATTCTTTATTATTTCCTGTCAAAATATTATTATAAAATATATAATAAATAAATAATAATAATGTTAACAACAACAGCAACAACAATAATAATAATAGTAACACCAGCAGCAACAACAATGATAATAATAGTAACAACTATATAGTAATATAAAATATAATATTTTAAAAAAAACACACATAAATGACCTATAGGGGGCTTTTAAAATGTAGCCTATATAAATATAGGGAACTGAAGTTTGTCGCCATTTTACGGGTGCACGCAAGTTTAAGGTTTGACATGTTGAGTATCTATTTACTCAGTGCAACCTCGTGTTTTAGATTTTACAAAAATTAGGTAGTTTATTATGTTTAAAAGGAAATGGAAAAAGAAAGGGACAGAAAAGGAAAAGGGAAAGAAAAAGGAAAAAGAAAAGGAAAAAAAAAAAAAAAAGGAAAAAGAAAAGGAAAAGGAAAAACAAAAGGAAAATGAAAAAGAAAGGAAAAGGAAAAGGGAAAGGGAAAGGGAAAGGGAAAGGGAAAGGAAAGGAAAGGAAAGGAAAGGAAAGGAAAGGGAAAGGAAAAGGAAAAGGGAAAGGGAAAAGAAAGGAAAGGAAAAGGGAAAGGAAAAGGAAAGGAAAGGAAAGGAAAGGAAAGGAAAGGAAAAGGGAGGAAAATGAAAAGGACCGGAAAGCAAAAGAAAGGAAAAGGAAAAGGAGAAGGAGAAGGAAAAGAAAAAGGAAAAGGAAAAGGAAAAGGAAAAGGAAAAGGAAAAGGAAAAGAAATGGAAAAGGAAAGAAAAGGGAAAAAGAAAGGAAATGGGAAAAGAAAAGGAAATAAAAAGAAAAGGGAAAGGAAAGAAAATGAAAAGTACTGAAAATGAAAGGAAAATGAAAATGACTGAAAAAAGAAGGAAAGGAAAAGGAAGAAAAATGAAAAGGATTGAAAAGGAAAGGAAAGAAACATCTTACTCTGAAAGCCCCCACACATGTGTTGCATTTAGGTAGTTTATTATGTTTGAAAGGAAAAGGAAAAGGAAAAAAGAAAGGAAAAGGAAAAGGAAAGGAAAATGAAAAAGAAAGAAAATGAAAAGGAAAGGGAAAGGGAAAGCGAAATGAAAGGAAAGGAAAGGAAAATTAAAAGGAAAGGGAAAGGGAGAGGAAAATGAAAATGAAAAGGAAAGGGAAAGGGAAATGAAAGGGAAAGGGAAAGGAAAATGAAAAGGAAAGGGAAAGGAAAATCAAAAGGAAAGAGAAAGGAAAATCAAAAGGAAAGGGAAAGGGAAATGAAAAGGACTGGAAAGCAAAGGAAAGATAAAAGAAAAGGAGAAGGAGAAGGAAAGGAGAGGAAAGGAAAGGAAAGGAAAGGAAAGGAAAAAGGAAAAGGAAAGGAAATGGAAAAAGAAAAGGAAAGGAAAGAAAAAGAAAAGGGAAAGTAAAGGAAAGGAAAATGAAAAGGACTGAAAAAAGAAGGAAAGGAAAAGGAAGAAAAATGAAAAGGATTGAAAAGGAAAGAGACATCTTACTCTGAAAGCCCCCACACACGTGTCGCATTTATGAATTTTATTTTATTTCCTGTATGTATTTTACAGACCCGGCGGTGTCATTGCACTCTACTAACCACCAACATTATAAAGGAAGATAGTCAGTAATATAAGAAGGAATAAAATAAGCAAGAAAGGAAGATAGAAAGGAGGTGAAAACCCTTATCTGGAAGCTACGTTGAAAGCCCCCCAAACATTTTGTATGTCTGGATCTTGTACCAAGTTGTGATTTCACAAATGTGGTGTCATTATACCGCGCTAACCACGCTCTCGGTAAATATTCAGCATTGAAGTGACACCATAAAAGAGGATAGACAGTAATAATTCATGAAAGCACCTCACACACAGATGCTTTCACCCAACACCTGAAAGTCAAAGCAGCATTAAAAAATAATTGTAAGTCATCCAATGACAAGAGCCCCCAGTGGATGAAGAAACACGGCTTCTGAAAAATCAGAAACGGCGGCGTTTTCTTTGAAATACAAAGCCGGAGCGGCAGTCACATCCGCGGCAGAAATCGAGCATGGCAGGAGCCCCGCGCTTGATATGAGGCTTGTAATTAAAATGCAAATTTATGTCATACAGAGCTGCACTCTCTACAATCTCTCCAGCAGATGAATTATTTAAAGGGTTCTTAACGTGAAATCCTTCAACGTGTACCGAGGAGCAGCGAGCTGCGTTCTTCAAACTTGGGGCGATGATGATAATTAAGAAGAGAAGAATTTTAAGTGACTGCCAACGCTCACGCTAAACTCCGGGTACTCTGTACCAATGGATTGGGAACATTTGTCAGCCAATCCTATGATCCACACAAGACAGCCCAGGAAGGTTGGTGACCTGTGGGATCCCTCTAGAAGGTGGAAATCACTGTAGTAGTCACCACCACTACACCGCTACTCCAGCTCCACTAGCTTTTGGGTCCTGCGCCGAGCGCCTGCCATGCTGCATTATGAATACAGGAAGTCGGCCGCTAGACACGGGTGCCATTCAGAGAATGCGTTGCCTTTAATCAATGAATGCAAACCATTCTTTGGTTGGATGAGGTGAAGAGCATGATGTCACCACCCCAACTCTCTACCTTGTCAAATCAGAGAATGCTTTCCATTCATTGAGAAAATGTAAACCTATCTCTGAATGGCACCCATGCCAAATGACCAACCTTCTGTGTTCAGTAAGTAGCCATTTGGCACAAGCTAGTAGAGATCACTGTAGTAGTGGTGCCTACTACAATGATTTCCAGCTTCCACAGGGATCCCACAGGTATGGCCCGTAGATACTGTACTTACTTTGATCCAAGCAGGACCAAAGTAGCCATGCAAAAAAACAATCCATACCTTGAATTATTTTTTAAAGACATTTTTTTTTGTAGAGAAAGACTTACCCCATCCTATGATTGTGTACCAGTAGAAATATCGTCTTTCTGGGAAGAAGGTCTCCACCAGCAGAGTGAAGAGGTAGAGTCCTTCAATGAAGAGCCAGAAATAGTTGGACATGACGCAATAATGGAAGAACACCATGACGGCTTTACATTCCACCTGGTATTAAGAGAAGACATTAATAAGTATTTTCTTTATTATTAGGGGTATTTACCAATTGTACATTCACATCAGTCCCTGTCCTCAAGGAGATTGCAGTCCATAGTCTCTCTATCTCAAAGGCATACATACTCATACTAGGGCCAATTTAGGCAGAAGGCAATTAACTTACCAGCATTGTCTTTGGAGTGTTTAAGGAAAGCCCCATAAGCATTGGGAGAAGAACATGCAAACTCCACGCAGGTAGCGTTCTGGTTGGTATTTGAACCAGGAAGCCCAGTGCTACCAGGCAGAAGTGCTAATCACTAAGCTGAATATACTTATAGGGATCTACTTTCTTTTCATTGATGCCATTGCCTAGTATATGAACATGTCTGATGAGATCCCCATGATTAAGCTCTGAGGGTTGGAGCGAAACACATTGGGGATGTGGCCCGGTAGGAGCCCAAGTTGAGGTTGCCACATACCACACCATAGCGGACCTGTAGCCTATACTTACTTTACTATACATGTCTTATGAGGTGTTGTTTCTTATTACCCATAGTCAGGGCTTTTTTTCTCAGAGAATAGCTGCAAATACTCCTTCCCTCTGAGTCACCCTTGTCTCCGCCCCTTACCCACCTCCGAGCACCATTTCTTGGTTCTACCCCCTTGGTTACCCTTTTAGAGAATACAGAACCAAGTAATTTGTATGGAACTTGTTAATAATTAAAGCACTAAAATAGATTCCCCGCAGCCAGCAACAATAGTCTCCTCCAGCAATAAAAGACCCCCCCCCCCGCAATAATAGACCCCCCCAACAGCCATAGACCCCCGCAACAAAATACCCCCCAGCAAAAATAGACCCCTATTTTTTATATATGGTTTTTATGGATGGACATATTTGATTATTTTTATTGACTTCATTACATGACACATATGAATGGATTTTTATTTATTTGTTGAGTTTCACATTGCACATTTGATTGGATCTTTATTGAGTTATTTGCCAGGAGAAAAGAAAGCCAGCCACAATAGACCCTTCCACTAATTATAGATACCCCCAGCAATAATAGACCCCCCCAAACAACAGTAGACCCCCTGCAACAAAATACCTGCCCCCCCCAAGCAGCAATTGACCCCCACCAGCAACAATAGATTCCCCAGCAGCCAGCATCAATAGACCCCTCCCTCGACAGTAGATCACTCCCAGCAACAATTGACACCCCCAGCAACATAAGGCCTTCCCAGTAACAATAGATCCCCACCAATAACAATGGACACCCCACCCCCGGCAACAATAGACCCCCGCCAGAAACAATAGATCCCCAGCAGCCAACATCAAAAGCCCCTCCTTCAACAGCAGACAAAAGCCCCTCCTTCAACAGCAGATCACTCCCAGCAACAGTTGACACCCCCCAGCAACATAAGGCCCTCCCAGAAGCAATATATCACCCCCCATAACAATAGAAATCCCCCCTAGAAACAATAGGCCTCCCCAGCAATAATAGACCTCCTGCAAAATAGATCCGCCCCTGCAAAAATGGATTCCCTAATAGCTAGCAACAGCAGAACCCCCCCCCCCCCCAACACCCCTTGCCATTACATACATTCAATTCTGGAGATGCTGGAATTATATTTCCCCATGTTACTTACTGCTGATAAAAAGTCCCACCCATAGTTACCAATCAGATTCTCTTTTTTTTCCATCATATCCAATAAGAATAGTTCCCCTTTGGATATTTGGGGTAGTTTGAGGGGTCTGTGTATAAAAAGTTCGCATTCAACAATGTCTTTCTTCTTGTCACTCTTCCATAAAGGGCAGATTTGTGGAGAACACGACTAATAGTTGTCCTGTGGACAGATTCTCCCACCTGAGCTGTGGATCTCTGCAGCTCCTCCAGAGTTACCATGGGCCTCTTGGCTGTTTCTCTGATTAATGTTCTCCTTGCCCGGCCGGTCAGTTTAGGTGGACGGCCATGTCTTGGTAGGTTTGCAGTTGTGCCATGCTCTTTCCATTTTCGGATAATGGATTGAACAGAGCTCCGAGAGATGTTCAAAGCTTGGGATATATTTTTATAACCTAACCCTGCTTTATACTTCTCCACAACTTTATCTCTGACCTGTCTGGTGTGTTCCTTGGCCTTCATGATGCTCTTTGCTCACTAAGGTTCTCTAACAAACATCTGAGGGCTTCACAGAACAGCTATATTTATACTGAGATTAAATTACACAAAGATGGACTCTATTTACTAATTAGGTGACTTCTGAAGGCAATTGCTTCCACTAGATTTTAGTTAGGGGTATCAGAGTAAAGAGGGCTGAATACAAATGTACCCCCCACACTTTTTACATATTTGTCAAAAAAATTGAAAACCATTTATCATTCTCCTTCCAATTCACAATTATGTGCCACTTTGTGTTGGTCTATCACATAAAATCCCAATAAAATACATTTACGTTTTTGGTTGTAACATGACAAAATGTGGAAAATTTCAAGGGGTATGAATACTTTTTAAGTGCACTGTAGGCACCATCTAGTAGCCATAATGTGGTATTCATTTTTAAAAATGTAATTGGTAAAAAGAAAAATACATTTTGGCCACTAGATGGTGCTTACGATCATACAAGACAGCTCTATAACAAAAAATACATCAGGTTCGTTGGAGCTGAGCAGATGTGTGTCACATTCGTTCAGTGAATGTTTTATACATAAACCCCTAAGAGTATAAAAAAACTATTTTTTGGGGGAAGGGTTGGATAGAGTGGTGTAGTGTTAGAGCCTCTGTCTCCCCCCCCGCTAGTGAAATTGTCTTTATTTGTGCTTGTAACCATTGTCACCGGGAATGAGAAAGCGGGAAGATGTAAAATTTTGAGCTGTCACTGGAACAGAAGGGGAGGGGAAATCGTCCGAAAAGGGAAATGTGTTCTGTTTTAAAAGAAGATTTCCCTCATTTTGGAGTCTGAGAGAGAAATTGACAGAAATTCTCCCCAGGGGTACACAAGTGATTAAACCACTCCCTACTTTATTTAAAACTAAAATAAAGTGTTTTGATACGAGTAAAAAAAAATCCCAAGAAATTCTTTAGGTTCTTTAGGACAGATCATATTGGTCTCATAAAGAATGAAGAAGGACATCTGGTTACAAAGGATGGGGAGATGGCGAAGGTATTGAATTTATTCTCCTCCTCAGTCTTCACGAGGGAATTCGGGGGGCTTCAGTAACCAAAACTGCAGTGTTTATCCTCGTGACACAACACAGGAAGCACCTCCATGGTTAACAGAGGACAGAATTAGGAATAGACTTGAAAAACCTAACATTAATAAATCACCGGGGACCAGATGGCTTGCACCCAAGGGTCCTTAAGGAACTCAGTCAAGTAATTTCCAGACCATTGTTCCTAATTTTTCCTGACAGTCTACTGACTGGAATGGTACCAGTTGATTGGAGAAAAGCCAATGTAGCACCAATATTTAAAAAAGGGCCAAGATACATCCCTGGGAAATACAGACCAGTTAGCCTAACATCAATAGTATGCAAGCTCTTGGAAGGGATGATAAGGGATTATATACAAGATTTTAGTAATGAGAACGATATCATTAGCAGTAATCAGCATGGATTCATGAAGAATCGTTCTTGCCAAACCAATCTATTAACCTTCTATGAGGAGGTGAGCTTCCATCTAGATAAAGGAAGGCCCGTAGACGTGGTGTATCTGGATTTTGCAAAAGCATTTGACACAGTTCCCCATAAACGTACAAAATAAGGTCCGTTGACATGGAGCATATGGTGAGTACATGGATTGAAAACTGGCTACAAGGGCGTGTTCAGAGGGTGGTGATAAATGGGGAGTACTCGGAATGGTCAAGGGTGGAAAGTGGGGTCCCCCAGGGTTCTGTGCTGGGACCAATCCTATTTAATTTGTTCATAAACGACCTGGAGGATGGGATAAACAGTTCAATCTCTGTATTTGCGGACGATACTAAACTAAGCAGGGCAATAACTTCTCCGCAGGATGTGGAAACCTTGCAAGAAGATCTGAACAAATTAATGGGGTGGCAACTACATGGCAAATGAGGATTAATGTAGAAAAATGTAAAATAATGCATTTGGGTGGCAAAAATATGACTGCAATCTATACACTGGGGGGAGAACCTCTGGGGGAATCTAGGATGGAAAAGGACCTGGGGGTCCTAGTAGATGATAGGCTCAGCAATGCTCAGCAATGGCAGGCAATGCCAAGCTGCAGCTAACAAAGCAAACAGAATGATGGCATGCATTAAAGAGGGGATTAACTCCAGAGATAAAGCAGTAATTCTCCCGCTCTACATGACTCTGGTCCGGCATTAACCTTAAACTGCGTAGAGGGTTCTTTACGGTAAGAGCGGCAAGGATGTGGCATTCTCTTCCACAGGCGGTGGTTTCAGCAGGTGGGGCATTGATAATTAAAAAAAACCTGAACGACCACAACATACAGGGATATATAATGTAATATTAATATAAAATCACACACATAGGTTGGACATGATGGACTTTTTTCAACCTCGTCTACTATGTAACTATGTAACCATGTATGTAACTATGATATAATGTTGAATTTCAAAGCTGAACTTTTGCATGAGGGTAATATTACTTGAACAAATTGTTGAAAAAAAATCAATAAATCAATTACCAAATAAAAATCTTAAAATGCAGAAGTATTAAAACTGGAGCACTCAGAATCTGGTGCAGCTGTGCATGGTAGCCAATCAGCTTATAACTTCAGCTTGTTTAATTAAGGCCTGGTTTACACCTATGCATTTTTTTAGTGCATTTTTAGTTTTGCAGAAACACACTGCAGTCCATTTACCATGGTTTCCAATGGATGTAGTTCACATCTGTGTATTTTATGGAAAGGGCCAGGGACTTTTCTGGTTTTTGGTTCCATAAACTTCAATTGATCAAAAATGTGTATTGAAAAATGCAAAATGCACCTGCAATATGCAAACCGCAACCTGCATAGGTGTGAATCAGGCCTAAGCTTTTACAATAAAACCTGGAAGTTTCTGTGCAGAGCTGCACCAGATTTTGCACTCTCCAGTTTCAGTAACCCCCCCAGTGTCTTCATAGTAACATTCTGCTTCACCTACACAGTAGGACTGTCAGAGGGAAAGGTAGCTTTTGTGAGCCAATAAGGTTCCACTGGGTGAGAGTAGAATGAGAAGGGTCAACCTTCAAGTCTTTCCCGGGTCAGTTTGCCTCCGGATGAAGCCTCTTGGAAGGCTTCTGTATAAGATTTTCATGTAACAGGGTACAAGGAGAAATTGTGTCCACTATTTTTTTGGTTGAAAGAAAAAGCTCATTCTAATGTCTTCTGAAGTCCTTCTGAGGCCAGTCACATATTGGTGGTAGTGTCTGTGTGGGAGGAGATTGTTATCTTCTGGCCAAGAAAGGGGTTTGTAGACCAAAAGAAAGATTTGAGAAGTGTGTTGGAAAGCTTCAATAAGATGCCACATTTTCTCCTGTGGCAAGACCTCCCCCCTGTCAGGACTGGGATCTGAACCCACATCCTCTGTTGCATCTGGCTGTATCTGTTCTTGCTGCTCCACCTGAGATGCTGAACAGCACTCCGTCTGATCCTTTGGACAATCTTGCCTTGTGCCTTGTTTCCTGTGAACCTTGAACTCTTTGCTCCTCCCATGAACTTCCTATTTTAGCCATGCCTTTGCACTTCCTATTTTCCAGATTACTGTGCTCTCTCAAGCCGATATCTTGCTCCTATGGCAGGCCTGCAGATGCCCTTATCTTCGCTACAATACATTACCGACCTTTGTCTTGTTCCTCGACTACGCTTCAGCATGATCCCAACCTGCAACCACTTGTTAACCGTTGGCTTGCTCATCTCCTGGTGAGGTGATACTGAGGACCATGACCTGCTACTAACATGCAGCAAAACCTATCTGCACCATCAGGAGCTCTGGTGAATACCAGTTAGTGCTTAAACTTCGTGCCTTTGGTGAGCCTGCATCATCCGCCAGGGTAACCTATCCTGCTGATCAGTGGGAGCCTCTCTACTGCTATAGCTACTGCTCTCTGATCTTGACCCCTGACCGTGACACCCCCAGTAGCAAAGTAAACATCATTTTATAGCAAAAGATCCACAAAAGCTCAAGTGGAGTCTGTAGTACATGAGAGTGCTAGGCACCCCTCTGGACACTTTGCAACATCTGATGTGGCCTATGAGGTGATGAAAGAACAACACTAAGAAGAACAGGCACAGATCTTGAAGCCTGCAAATGGGGCATCTGAGACAGTCCAGGGTGACTTGATGGGAAGAGAGGGGCTGAACTGTCTCACCCTGCCATCTAGGAACCACATACACTTTATGGCCAAAGGTTGTGAACATTGGAACATCTCCCCTACATTATATGACCAATATATGTAGACACTGCACCAAATTAGTGAAGGGCACTGTTAATGCTACAACATATAAAGACGTTTTAGAGAATTGTGCTCTTCCAACTTTGTGGGAACAGTTTGGTGAAGAACCCTTTCTGTTCCAGCTTGACTGTGCCCCTGTGTACAAGGATAGCTCCATAAAGACATGGTGTGACCAGTTTGGTGTGGAGGAACTCGAGTGTCCTGCACAGAGCCCTGACCCCAACTCTACTGAACACCTTTGGGATGCAATGGAATGCCAATTGTGAACCAGGTCTTCTCATCCAACATCAGTCCTGACCTCAACCCTACTGAACATCTTTGGAATACATTGGAAGCTTTGTTTTCTTGTCCAACATCAGTATTTTAACTTGAAAAAGCTTTTTTTAACTGAATGGGCACACATTCCCACATTCACACTCTGGAAAGCCTTCCCAGAAAAGTGGAGGCTGTTATAGCCACAAAGGGGGAGCAACTTCATATTAATGGCCATGGTTTTGGAAAGAGATATGTCCAATAAGCTTATATTCGAGAGATGTTCATATCTCCACGACTTTTGGAGAAAGATTAGAACGAGAGATTTTTATTGTTGTTTGTGTTTCTATTGAGGACACATGCTTTAGATATACTTCAAATTCTTTGTTAATTTAGCCTATTGTAAATCATAACTCAGATCAGGAGATTCACCATGATAACTGAACATTTGGGTACTCAAGTCTTGGACCAATCCAAGTGGGAGTTATGTAGTTCATTCATATCTACACATGTATCAATTTGTTACTGCTAGTACTTACAGTGGAAACATGGCAGTGGTTGCTGTCTTGTTCGGCGTAGAGGACTTCGTCTTTGATGAAGACTGATATGGCTCGGAGGATGAATGAGACAAAAAGATTCATGTGGATGAAGTTGCGCGTACAGTGAAGCTTCCTAGAACACACACATAAAGTTTATTAAGTTATGCATTCAAAAAAATAAATTGGGTATAAACTTGTAGGTAGCTGCCTACAAGGAGGATTTTTCATGTGAGTAAGCTAGTTGGTCTAATGGTTCAAAAAAGGTTGACCGCACTCCCATGTATAAAGCATTGATGATTACTTTATTGAAGATAAAAATCCATCAAGATACCTCATAAGACATTATGAGACCTCTATGCAGGCATGGCAAGATTAACGCGTTTCACGAATCAAGGTTTGCTTAATCATAATCAGATTACGATTAAGTGAACCTTGAGTGGTGAAACACGTTAATCTTGCCATGCCTAAATAGAGGTCCCATGATGTTGTCAGTTAACCTGAGTCCAGGTGACAGATGCACTCCGTAGGAGTCAGGAGTGCACCGCTAAGGTAGTGGACCCTAGGACTGACTGCTGTGGATTGAACTCTGGGAGGTTCAGGAAGCAGGTCTACTGGAGCATCAACACAGATACCACTGGGAGCTAGAGCATAGATTCCCCAGGGCGCGGAGTCTAAGAGCCAACAGGTGTTCACCAGAGCCTCTAGTGGTGAGGATGGACTGCGCTGCAGTCTGGCTCCAGGTCGTGGCCCACAGGGTCTCACAGCTCACGCTCACGGTAGACTACAGGAAAAAGAGGAAGGAAGCAGCAGGCTGGAACAACATGGATAGTCAAGGAATAAGCCAAGGTTGGGGCGATTAGCAGACAAGGATAAACATAGAACACGCCAAAGGTAGGGGCGACTAGCAGACAAGGATAAACATAGAACACGCCAAAGGTTGGGGCGACTAGCAGACAAGGATAAACATAGAACACGCCAAAGGTTGGGGCGATTAGCAGACAAGGATAAACATAGAACATGCCAAAGGTTGGGGCAACTAGCAGACAAGGATAAACATAGAACACGCCAAAGGTCAGGGTCACAAGCAGACAGGGATAGTCGAGAACAGGCCAAGATTGGTAACTGGAATCAGACGTAGGAGACCCAGTAAGTAGCACACAAAAGCTAAACACACAATGGTTGTTAAGCAAGGTTGGCTTGCAATGCGCAGGTTAATATAGTGTTCCTAATTAGAGGTTGAGGGAAGATATATATAAGCAGTTAGGTGAGGGTGGCTGGCCTCTAAGGTGAACACATGGAGGAGAGGTAAGCTGACAGAGAAAGATTACTGCATAACCATGGCAGAAGTCTTATGATGTCTCCTGATGGATTTTTATCTTCAATATAAAGTAATCATCACTGCTTCATACCTGGGAGTGCGGTCAATCTTTCTTGAACCATTGGCTCTTATCCAGGCTGCGGACTGGACCTGCACTACAAGGTTGATGGGAGCAGTCATTCCCACCTGGAGCGGCACAGCTCTGTCTTTGTATCAGTTAAGCTAGTTGGTCTGCCCGGGCGGGGAAGGGGTTATTTGGGTCTGATCTCTTTTCCTGAGCTTTTTGGACCCTGCCTTCCTTCCCGGTGCATATATATTAAGGGGGAATCGAGTCCAGAGGGAAAGCCTGCACATGGGATGATGAGAAAGGGCTCCTGCCTCATGTAGTTCCACGAGATACTAGAGTTTCGGGGGGGAATCTGCCAGCTTTGGAGGACATCAGTTATGGACTACACCTAATAAGGTATGCCTGGGCAGCCTTAACTTAGTCAGTTAGCTTTGGAACTGCGTTACATTCGCATGGATGTTGCTACAAGAGTAAACTTTCTAAAACCCTTTTAAGCCTGGTCTGAAATTATTCAAAGGGGTGCATGGTTGTACATGGCGCATGAGAGAAGGTTCATTTTTCTGAACGTTTTTAATTACAATAATGAACCCTGGGAAAGGATTTGACACTATGTGAGTCTGGTGCTCTGTTTTTCCTTCATTCCCGGAGATCCTGTGATATGAAGAACCTGTGTATGGATGGGCCGGACGTGAACCATAACACTGGGCAGATGTTGAAAGGTACATATAAGAGCCTTACCTGAAGCGGCACAGGATGACCATGGCGGTGGTGAGTGCCACAAGAGAAGTGCTGTATCCAACTGTGTACAGGGCCTTCACCGACAGAAAGTAGGTGTCCTGAGAAAGAAAGGGGACGGTTTTATCTTTACACATAGTAGATGGCAACTTGACCCAAAGCAACACACAGTATTGTGAAAATAGGTATTTTCCATTTTTGGATAGAGTAAGGGAGGGTTATATCCCCTGTAAGGTTTTATTTTGTTTATTTTTTACAGAGATTTCTCTTCACTTCCTCTCCCATAGCCAAACAGGAAGTGTGAGAAAATCCTTCTAAAAGTTAGGGAATTTGTGGTTGCCACCAGAACTATGTGTCCCCATTGGAAGATTTCTCCTTTATTCCTGTTCTGGTGACAACCCTAAATTTGGCATTTTCTTTCACTTTTGATGACATTGATAAACAGGACAAATAGAGAGTGGATCTCACTAATGGGAACACAGACAGCATTAAGAACCTAATAAAGTGTTCTAATCCCTCTCCATCCTATCCAAAACCCAGGGGCGCCGCCCCCTCTCTCCTCCATCCCCCCTATTTGCAATGGATAGATTCATGCATAGCACGAATCTATCACAGCACACAGGAACAGAGCTGAGGCTGTCAACCACAGACGGAGTGCTGGAGATCCCTCCTTTTTTTTTTTTCTCTTGGTGTCAGGAGTGACTCATGCTGACAGCAGAGGAAGGAGGCAGCAGACAGAAATGACACTCTTAATTAGGACAGTAGTACACACTATAGAGGGACCACAGGGTGAAATTATGGACACCCGTTGATTGTAATTCTAATGAATACCTAGTAGGAAGGACTATATAGCAGAGGAAAGGATCAGCTTCATTTTTGAAGACTCTCTTCTGATTATTACCTGGTCAGGTCCGGTCTCATTAATGTCAAATCCGCATGCATCGGAGTAATGAGGGAAGGGATCAGACCAGCCGTTCTCTGTACAGTTTCTGCTGATAATTCCTTCTGTGAGCAACAAACAAACGCATTTTACAAAACTGAGCTCATTATTATTGATTATATTTTACATTTGATTGATTGATTTGATTATATTTTACATTTGTTTGATTGATTGATTATATTTTACATTTGTTACATCATTTAGAATTTGTACAGTTACAGACTGCAAGGGGACAGCTCGGTTTGTATATAGAGTGCCTTGAAAAAGTATTCTTACCCTTTAGAAATTTTCCACATTTTGTCAACCAAAAACGTAAATGTATTTTTTGGGGATTTTATGAGATAGACCAACACAAAGTGGCACATAATTGTGAAGTGGAAGGGAAATGATAAATGGTTTTCTAATTTTTTTTACACATAAATATGTGAACAGTGTGAGGTACATTTGTATTCAGCCCTCATTACTCTGATACCCCTAACTAAAATCTAGTGGAACCAATTGCCTTCAGAAGTCACCTAATTAGTAAATAGAGTCCACCTGTGTGTAATTTAATCTCAGTATAAATACAGCTGTTCTGTGAAGCCCTCCGAGGTTTGTTAGAGAACCTTGGTGAACAAACAGCATCATGAAGGCCAAGGAACACACCAGACAGGTCAGGGATAAAGTTGTGGAGAAGTTTAAAGCAGGGTTAGGTTAAAAAAATATCCCAAACTTTGAACATCTCACGAAGCTCTGTTCAATCCATCATCCGAAAATGGAAAGAGTATGGCCCAACTGCAAACCTACCAAGACATGGCCGTCCACCTAAACTGACCGGCCGGGCAAGGAGAACATTCATCAGAGAAGCAGCCAAGAGGTCCATGGTAACTCTGGAGGAGCTGCAGAGATCCACAGCTCAGGTGGGAGAATCTGTCCACAGGACAACTATTATTCGTGCTCTCCACAAATCTGAACTTTATGGAAGAGTGACAAGAAGAAAGACATTGTTGAAAGAAAGTCATAAGAAGACCTGTTTGCAGTTTGGGAGAAGCCATGTGGGGGACACAGCAAAAATGTGGAAGAAGGTGCTCTGGTCAGATGAGACCAAGATTGATTTTTTTGGCCTAAAAGCAAAACGCTATGTGTGGCAGAAAACTAACACTGCACATCACCCTGAACAAAGCATCCCAACCGTGAAACATGGTGGTGGCAGAATCATGTTGTGGGGATGTTTTTCTTCAGCAGGGGCAGGGAAGATTGTAAGAGTTGATGGGGAGATGGATGGAGCCAAATACAGGACAATCTTAGAAGAAAACCTGTTAGAGTCTGCAAAAGACTTGAGACTGGGGCGGAGGTTCACCTTCCAGCAGGACAACGACCCTAAACATACAGCCAGAGCTACAAAGGAATGGTTCAGATCAGGGGTCTCAAACTGGCGGCCCTCCAGCTGTTGCAAAACTACAAGTCCCATGAAGCATTGCAAAGCTGACAGTTCCAAGCATGACTCCCACAGGCAGAGGCATGATGGGACTTGTTTTTCTGCAACAGCTAGAGGGCCGCCAGTTTGAGACCCCTGGTTTAGATAAATTGCTGTTCACAGACGCTCTCCATCCAATCTGACAGAGCTTAAAATATTTTGCAAAGGATGGGCAAAAATGTCCCTCTCTAGATGTGCAAAGCTCATAGAGACAACTTGCAGCTGTAATTGCAGAGAAAGGTGGTTCTACAAAGTATTGACTCCGGGGGGCGCCATACAAATGTCCCTCCACACTTTTCACATATTTATTTGTAAACAATGTTGAAAAATATTTATCATTTTCCTTCCACTTCACAATTATGTGCCACTTTGTGTTGGTCTATCACATAAAATCCTAATAAAATACATTTACGTTTTTTGGTTGTAACATGACAAAAATGTGAAAAATGTCAAGGGGTATGAATACTTTTTCAAAGCAGTCTATACTGACTGTTAACATAAATCTGCCACATGTGGGTGGCTATATATAATAAACGTGCAGTTCGTTTCGTTCCGAATTGAAATTCGAACAAATTTTTCATTATTCAGAAATTCAGATATATCCGAATTTCCAAATTACAATAGTAATGAATTTAAAAAATCCAAAATAATATAACAAAAATCAAAAATTCTAAATAAATTCAATTTGAATTTGAAAAGAAAATTGAATTCAAGAATAGAATAAAATAGAATAGAAAAAAGGAATAGAATAGAGAATAGAATACAAGAGAAAATGAAATAATAGAATAGAAATTAAAAGAGTAACACAGAATAGAATAGAAAATAAAAGAATAGAATAAAATAGTATAGGCGATAAGGGAATAATAGAAAAGAAAAGAATAGAAAAAAATAAAATAAAATATGTAGCTGCCTTCCATTTTTGAATTTCAATTTAGAAAAGAATACAATAGAATAAAACAAAATAGAATAGAAACTAATAAAATAGAAAAAATAAGAATAGAATAAAATAGAATATAGCTGCCTTTTAAAATTTGAATTTCCGAAAGAATTGAAAAGAATAAAACAGAAGAAAAAGAATAGAAAAAAATGAATAAAATAGAAATAATATAACCATCTGCCAAAATTAGAATTTCAAATATAATACATTCAAATTTGAAGAGAATAGATTAGAATAGAATAGAAGAGAATGAAATAGAATAGAATAGAAAAACCAATAGAAAAAATATAACCACCTTTCGAAATTCAAATTTTGAATAGAATAAATTAGAATAAAATAGATTAGAATAGAATATAACGGAGGGATGGGCGTGAGGACGTAACGTTCGTCACGGAGGGAGAGAGCAGAGCGTGTCAGCTGGCGCTCCTGGGATCCACGCTGTTCGTACCCTCCCTCCCAGAATGGTGAGCCGCGGCAAGAGGACCATACACGGCTGAAGGAAAGGAAGGAAGACTCCCGGAAGTTACAGACGAGCGGACCTGAGAGGAGGAGGAGAACGGGTCCCCGCATGCCGCACGCCGCCGCTGAACGAATCCGCGGAGGAAGAAGGAGAAGTGCCTGAGCGGACAGGCAAAGCACCAGACGGCAAGTGCGGGAGGTCGGGCTCGTCCCAGTCCCCCCCCCGCCCCTCACTGTCCCTGCACCCCTCCCGAGTGAGAAATCCGGTAATACGGAGTGCAACCCCATGACGAGAACCCTGATCCCAGGATACTGGTAAAGTACAGGCACTCCGTTTCTTTTTCTGTCTTCTGCCTCTCATCTTTTGAAGTGTACTGTTTGAGTGGAATACGAAGCTAGAAAGAGGTGAGCAGAAAGGGACATGTGAAGATAAAGATATCTCAATGCTGTGCTGCCGATGACTTAAAAGAAAAAAAAAAGAAATTTATAGACAACTAAATGCAGAAAAAAGGCACTTTGTGAAAGAGTAAAAGTGTAATAAATGTCCGGTTCACATATGAGAGCTGCTATATCACCCCAGGAAAATTATAAGGTGAAGGGAAAACACAATTGAATGATACACAGGGCCACACACACGGAGGGGTTAATAAGGAGTGAGGAGGTGAAGACCTGTGGTTACTCCAAATTGGAAGAGGAGAGGTGAGACTGCACAGTTGGACACTAATTGGTGTGTTGGCCCAGGTTTTGACCTAAATTGGCGACAGTGCTGGACATAAAATCGCTTTCTCCTGGCACATCTTGACTGTTGTAAGGAGAGGGATAGGCGGATTGGCGCCTGGGGTTCGAGTTGTTTGAGGGACCTCTTGGAGCTAAGAATATCCCCCGTCTCCCCCTTGTAAGTTTTTTTTTTTTTTGCTCCTCCCCCTCATCTCTGGTAAACTCTCCCACGGGTGGAGAGACTAGGCGGAATTTAAAACGGGGGTACAAACGAGAGGGGCAAGGAAGAAGGGAACGATGAACAAAGCAGCAGCTAAGTCTGGGAAAGGGGGAGCACCTAAAACCCCAAAAGATAAGACCCCTAGCAGTACAATAAAACAATATATGTCCCAGGGAGCTAGCCCAAGAGGGGGAGACTTAGCCGCTCAAGAAGGATCAAGGACAGAGAGAAAAGGGGGAACCCCAAACAAAGGTGAAGAAAAGAAGATACCATCAAGAGAGATTTCCTTTATGGAAGGCGAGATGGAAAGGAGCCGGGGAGAAGATAGTAGAATGAGTGCCCAGATTATTTCTAAAGAGGAACTGAGTGATATGCTCCAAAAGATGGAGAATGCAATAAAATCAGAAATAGGCCTGGTGAGAGCAGACCTAGGAAGCCTCCTGGAAAGGGTAGAAATAACGGAGAAAAGAATAGATGAATTAGAGCTGGAGATGAGTAATCTGAAAGAGCAATTAAAGATCTCAAGACAAAACCAGAAGAAAATTCTCTATAAGATCGAGGACCAAGAAAACCGAGACAGAAGACAGAACCTAAGACTCTGCTCCGTGCCAGAAAATAAAGAAGAAGATCTGAGGAAGATCGCCTCCATAATTCTGGGCCCACTCTTTGGAGAAGAGGCGGTAGGGTTCCCCAGGATAGAAAGAATCCACCGAGTTCGAAGATTATATAATGGAGAACCTCAGAGGCCTAGGGATGTAATAATCAGATTCAGTTTCTTTGAAGATAAAGCGACAATTCTATCGAAATTGAGATCTAAACCCCCTTTAAAATTTGAAGGATCGGAGATTCAGGTGTATACAGACCTTGCGCCTGAAACGCTAGCAAGGAGAAGACTCTTGAAACCTTTGCTAACCCAGATGAGAGATCAAAATGTAAGATATAATTGGGGGTTCCCAGCTTGTCTAATGGGCTATAAAGATGGAAGATCAGCAAGATTAAGGTTCCCCGAAGAATTGAAAGATTTCTGTGATAAGCTGGACATACAAGAGCCAAAATTGCCGGGTTGGGAGGAAGAGCAATAGGATCTTTTCAGGGGGGAGAAGAGAGGAGAGGAGGAGGGGGGGGATTTGGGGTGCGGGGGGGGAGGGGGACGGAGGGAGGGAGATTTGGAAGTAGGCTTGATGATAAGAAAGAAATGCAAGAGATCATTCTGGGAGGGAGATGGGGCGATGGGGAAAAGTGGGCGAGGAGGCAATGTGGACGCCGGTCTATTCCTGTTAATACCATCATGAAGGAAGGGGTAGAGGGCACGCTCAAGGTCTCACCTCAAAAAAAGGAAGATTCGCTACGCTCTATGGTATCCATAGCGCTGGGCGAATGGGAGGCCAAAGGGTGGCCTAGAGGGATGGGAGAAGGGGAGGGTGGAGGGGGAGAGGGGGAGGGAGGGGGAGGGAGGGGGAGGGAGAAGGGGAGGGAAGGGGGGGGAGGGGGGAGGAAAAGTAGTCTGTGCACAGGGTTAAAAAAATTTAAGGTCAACATGGTAAAGCAAGTTCAATCTAAGAAATATGTAATGAGATGAGGAAGCTAAATTTCATGACCTATAATGTCAAAGGCCTTAACACGCCTAGGAAACGATATAAGATTCTGGAGGAATTAGGGAGATACAAAGCGGATGTGGTGTTTCTCCAAGAAACCCACTTGGCATACGGTTCTAACACCAAGTTGTGGTCAAAAGTTTTCTCAAACTGGTTCTATGGGGACTCATTCACTAAAAGGGCGAGAGGAGTGGCAATTGGAATAGCAAAAGGGGTGAATTTTAAAGAGGAGGGGAGATTAACTGACCCAGGTGGAAGGTTTATCTTTTGGAAAGGCTCCCTTGAGGGATGGGAATGTACATTGGCCAATGTGTATGCCCCAAATAAGGAGGCTAGCGATTTTTTAATAAACACTTTGGAAAAATTAATGGAGTTTAAAAAGGGGGGTTTGGTCCTGATGGGGGACCTAAACCTCTGTATGGATCCGGAGGTAGATAGTACGTCGCGTGCGCTGGGGAAGATGAACGGGAATCTGAGAAAGTTACAACGGAAGTTTCATTCCTGTCAACTGGTGGACCTATGGAGGATAATGAATCCTAAACTGAGGGATTATTCGTTCTACTCCCCAGTGCACGGGACGTACTCTAGGATCGACTACATCTGGATTAAGCATTCACTACTTGATAGAGCCATAGAATCTAAAATCGGGACCATAACACTGTCAGACCATGCTCCAGTCAGTATGGAATTAGATGTCTCCAATGCCCAAAGACCCCCATTAGCGTGGAGACTAAACGAAGATCTAATACAGGATGAAACAAACATAAAAATAGTAGAACAGGAATTAAAACAATACCTTCTAACAAACGATACAGGAGAGATCTCCGGGTCCTCCCTGTGGGAGGCCCATAAGGCCTATATTAGGGGGATATTAATAAAACTGGGAGTAAAGAGGAAAAGAGAAACAAGGGAAGAAATCAAAAAATTAACCGAAGAATTATATGAACTGGAGCAGGAGCACAAGAAAGGGCTAGGTCAAAATAAGAAGGTGTATCAAAACTTAATCTTAAAATGGGAAGAACTAAAAAATCGGATAGAGAAAGAAACCAAAAAAGTATTCTTTAAAGCGGAGTTCCACCCTAAAGTGGAACTTCCGCTCATCGGATTCCTCCCCCCCTCCGGTGTCACAATTGGCACCTTTCAGGGGGGAGGGGGGTGCAGATACCTGTATAATACAGGTATCTGCACCCACTTCCGGGTACAGCTAGCCGCAGCTAGCCGCAGACTCCCCGCCCACCCCCGTTGTGTTGTGGGAAATACACAGTTCCCACAACACAACGGGGACCAGTGAAGACGCGCAGCGCGACTCGCGCATGCGCAGTAGGGAACCGGGCAGTGAAGCGGCAACGCTTCGCTTCCTGATTCCCTCAGTGTGAATGGCGGCGGCAGCACCCGAGGATCGAGGGACGGCTCGGTCTCGGGTGCCGACATCGCTGGACCCCGGGACAGGTAAGTGTCCTTATTTTAAAAGTCAGCAGCTGCAGTATTTGCAGCTGCTGACATCTAATTTTTTTTTTTTTGGTGAAACACCACTTTAAAGTAGCAAAAGAAAGATATCAGTGTAGGAATAAGAGTAGCCGACTTCTAGCCAAAATCATGCGGAGAAAGAAAGCTAGAAACTGCATAGAAAGAATTCAAAATAGCAAAGGAGATATGGTCCATACAACAAACGAAATAGGGGAATCCTTCAGGAATTACTACAAAGATTTATATACAGTGGGAAAAAACAAAACCCAGGATAGATCCCATAAAATAAAGATAGGAGAATTTTTGAAAAAAGCGAACCTCCCTAGGATTACGGAGAACTGTAAGAATGATTTAGAAAGCCCTATAACGATTGAAGAGATTAATATAGCACTGGGTGAGTCAGCTTCGGGGAAAAGTCCGGGTCCTGATGGATTCACTTCCCTGTATTATAAAAAAAATCAAAGATACAGTGGCTTGCGAAAGTATTCGGCCCCCTTGAACTTTTCAACCTTTTGCCACATTTCAGGCTTCAAACATAAAGATATAACATTTTTATTTTTTGTGAAGAATCACCAACAAGTGGGACACAATTGTGAAGTGGAACGAAATCTTTTGGATTTTTGAAACTTTTTTAACTAATAAAAAAATGAAAAGTGGGGCGTGCAAAATTATTCGGCCCCCTTGCGTTAATACTTTGTAGAGCCACCTTTTGCTGTGATTACAGCTGCAAGTCGTTTGGGGTATGTCTCTATCAGTTTTGCACATCGAGAGACTGAAATTCTTGCCCATTCTTCCTTGCAAAACAGCTCGAGCTCAGTGAGGTTGGATGGAGAGCGTTTGTGAACAGCAGTTTTCAGCTCTTTCCACAGATTCTCGATTGGATTCAGGTCTGGACTTTGACTTGGCCATTCTAACACCTGGATATGTTTATTTGTGAACCATTCCTTTGTAGATTTTGCTGTATGTTTGGGATCATTGTCTTGTTGGAAGATAAATCTCCGTCCCAGTTTCAGGTCTTTTGCAGACTCCAACAGGTTTTCATCCAGAATGGTCCTGTATTTGGCTGCATCCATCTTCCCCTCAATTTTAACCATCTTCCCTGTCCCTGCTGAAGAAAAGCAGACCCAAACCATGATGCTGCCACCACCATGTTTGACAGTGGGGATGGTGTGTTGAGTGTGATGAGCTGTGTTGCTTTTACGCCAAACATATCGTTTTGCATTGTGGCCAAAAAGTTCGATTTTGGTTTCATCGGACCAGAGCACCTTCTTCCACATGTTTGGTGTGTCACCCAGGTGGCTTGTGGCAAACTTTAGACGAGACTTTTTATGGATATCTTTGAGAAATGGCTTTCTTCTTGCCACTCTTCCATAAAGGGCAGATTTGTGCCGTGTACGACTGATTGTTGTCCTATGGACAGACTCTCCCACCTCAGCTGTAGTTCTCTGCAGTTCATCCAGAGTGATCATGGGCCTCTTGGCTGCATCTCTGATCAGTCTTCTCCTTGTCTGAGCTGAAAGTTTAAAAGGGACAGCCAGGTCTTGGTAGATTTGCAGTGGTCTGATACTCCTTCCATTTCAAAATGATCGCTTGCACAGTGCTCCTTGGGATGTTTAAAGCTTGGGAAATCTTTTTTTATCCAAATCCGGCTTTAAACTTCTCCACAACAGTATTACGGACCTGCCTGGTGTGTTCCTTGGTCTTCATGATGCTCTCTGCGCTTTCAACAGAACCCTGAGACCAGGGGCGGACTGATAACTCATGGGGCCCCCAGGCAATAGGAGATTATGGGGCCCCCAGGCAATCAGAGATTTTGGGGCCACACAGTATACACACACACAGTATACAATCACACAGTATACACATACATGTACACACAGTATACACAGACAGATGTAAAAAAAACACAGATTTATACATACTGTCCCTGGTTTTACTGAGGCTGGCAACCCTGATGGGGCCCCCTAGTGGCCCAGGGCCCTCGGGCAGTGCCCGAGTGGCTCAATGGTCAGTCCGCCCCTGCCTGAGACTATTACAGAGCAGGTGCATTTATACAGAGACTTGATTACACACAGGTGGATTCTATTTATCACCATCAGTCATTTAGGACAACATTGGATCATTCAGAGATCCTCGCTGAACTTCTGGAGTGAGTTTTCTGCACTGAAAGTAAAGGGGCCGAATAATTTTGCACGCACCACTTTTCAGTTTTTTAATTGCTAAAAAAGTTTAAAATATCCAATAGATTTCGTTCCACTTCACAATTGTGTCCCACTTGTTGGTGATTCTTCACAAAAAATTAAAATTTTATATCTTTATGTTTGAAGCCTGAAATGTGGCAAAAGGTTGAAAAGTTCAAGGGGCCGAATACTTTCGCAAGCCACTGTATACTAACCCCTAGACTTTGTGAATATATGAACAGGTTGGGCACGGAGTTTGAGCTAAGTAGGGAGGCGCTGAAATCTGAGATCACAGTTATTCCAAAAGAAGGGAAAAATGCTACGATTTGCTCTAGTTATAGGCCAATATCGTTAATTAATACAGATGTTAAACTATATGCTAGAGTTTTAGCCAACAGGTTAAAAGAAGGGATGAGCGAATGGATACACCCAGACCAAGTAGGATTTACCCCAAAAAGAGAAGGTAGGGATAATGGGGTGCCTACTCTCCTCCTTTTGCATAACATCAAGGATAGGGGGCCCCCAGGTCTACTCTTGTCTATAGACGTAGAAAAAGCGTTTGACAGAGTAGACTGGGGGTTCCTGTTCCAAACTCTTAAACATCTGGGATTGGGTCTGAAGATGATGGGATGGATAGTGCCTTGTATAACCACCCTACGGCCTCGATAAAAATCAACGGGTCCTCTTCGGCCACTTTCGAAATGGAAAATGGGACAAGACAGGGCTGTCCCCTGTCCCCCCTTCTCTTTGTGCTCTCCCTGGAGCCATTGCTCTCGGTGATCAGAGAGGACCCGGATATAAGTGGATTCTGGGTTGGAGATGAGGAGCATAAGGTCGCGGCTTTTGCCGACGACGTGTTGCTCTTCATAGCCAACCCTAGAATCACAATGCCAAACGTGTTGAAAGTACTTAGACAGTATGCGGAGGTGTCCAACTTTAAGATAAATTTGGCAAAATCTGAAATACTGAACATAAACATAGATAGAAAAGAAGAAAGTAAGTTGAAAAAATAATTCCAATTCATATGGAAAAAAGAAATAAATTATTTGGGCATAAAATTGGCAAACTCATTAGGGAAAATTTACAAATTAAACTTTATTCCACTACTTAATGAAATAAAAGCGGAGAGTAAAAGGATAATAGGTAAGCCTCTATCGTGGTTTGGGCGCATTAATGCTATAAAAATGACTATGTTGCCAAAAATTATTTATAAGCTACAGATCCTCCCATTGGCAATACCCCAGTTTTATCTAAAGAAACTTAATTCAATTATAATGAAAACAGTTTGGAGGGGGAGAAGGGCTAGAGTCTCTTTTGATATTATAAAACAGGAAAAAAAAAAAGGGGGCTTGGCGGTTCCCGACATCCAGGGATACTATAAGGCAATATTGGTGTCGAGGGCGATTGAGTGGGTCAGGGACAATAAACACAAGAGATGGGTGAATATAGAAAATAAACTAAGTAAGACACATTTAGGACACATAATTTGGAATCCTCCACATTACAGATTATTAGACGGAAGCACACACACTTTGACGAAGGTGGTTATTAGAGCGTGGGACACATTATATAAACAAACAAATAAGACATTTAATTCTCCTTTAATTTCACTGAGGGAAAATGATTATTTTGCACCGGGGAAAACTAGAATAGGTGGTAACTGGATTAAGAAGGAAAAGGCACAGTTAAGAGACATAATAAAAGAAGGAAAGATTGTTTCGTTTCACGAATTAAAGCACAATAGAGAAGACTGGGCGATAGATAGATGGAGATACCTCCAGCTAAGCCACTTTGTGGATCGTCTGCCACGGCCAATAAGGTCCGGAAAAGAGCTCTCAGAGTTGGAGAGGCTGTGTCTGGCGAGTAACACAAAGGGCATAATATCTAAAATATATAAAATGGGGCTGAAGGCAGGTAGGCGGGAGGTACCCCCATATATCACAAAATGGAAAAGAGAGTTAGGATCGCAGATAGATAGTAACACTTTAAGGAAAATATTGGAGCTGGCCCATCGCTCATCGATCGACACCAATGTTGCTGAAATGAATTACAAAATCTTGACAGGGTGGTATGATACTCCTGACAAAACATGTAAATACCAAAGGGATAAGACATCGGAGTGTTGGAGGGGATGTAAAGGAGTGGGCAATATGGCTCACATATGGTGGAACTGCCCTGAAATTAAAAGTTACTGGGGAAAAATTTTGGGATTCATCAAGGAAATAACAAAGACAGAAGTAAAAATGGATCCTTGGACGGTTTTGCACCATGGAATAGGAGGGGAGGTTAAAAAGTATAAAGAGTCTTTGGTGCCACACTTGCTTAATGCGGCAAAAAAATCTTTACCAAAAAGGTGGAAGATGGTAGGAAGTCCATCAATATGGGATTGGGTCAACGAAGTGGAAGGTATTCGCCTGATGGAGGAAGAGGGAAAGGGGATAGAGGGTGATATAATGGGAGAGAATAACAACTGGCAGTGTTGGAATGAATTTAAAAAACAGTGGAGTATCTCTGAGGGACTGAAAATTAGATTTAATTAAAGAGAATAAAAGTTGCCCAGGGTGCACAGACACGGGGGGGGGGGGAGCAGGAGGGAGGGGGTAGGGGGTATGGGGAAGGGGTGGGGGTTGGGGGATCAAATGGGGTAGGGTTGAGGTAATAAGATAAAAGTTAAGACCTCTAGGGTGAATTTTATTTGTTTCTTCTTTATATGTACTTTTTTGATAATAAATGTTTTGGATATTCGTTAACTAAGCTACAATGATGTGAAAAGTTGAAGGGACGTGGATGACACTGATAAGGTGGATTAAGTCTCTAATAAGATTCACTGAGGTGGCTAAAAAAAAAAAAAAAAGAATAGAATATAACCACCTTCTGAAATTTCAATTTCCAACAGAATAAATTCAAATGTAATAATAATAGATTCAAATAACTCAGTGAGAAAATATTGGCCACTAGGGGGAGCCAGTGATATAGGAATTAATCTATCAGAGAAAATATGGGCAGATTTCAGGCAGCTTGTACAAAAGCTTTTGACATTTTGTCAACAAATGTTCTTATAAATAGACACTGAGGTATTTCAGAAGGCTACACCACTTTTTGGCCGCTAGATGGAGCTGATGATATAGGAATGAATCTATTAGAAACATACTGGGAAATTCTGGCCAGCTTGCACCAAGGATTCTGACACTCGGCCAACAACTGTTTTATAAATAGATCCCTGCATGTTATGTAACATATAAGAAATAGGGACTTTGACAGGTTGGTCTCAGCACAGTGAGTGGAGGCGGTCCTGTCATCCGCCGGCTCAACAGGGATCAACGGAGCGATCCCCCCACTGAGCAAAGCGGAGTACGTCGGCCTGTGTGAAAGAGCCCTTAGAAAGTTTTTACAAACTCATTGTCCATCCCAAAGTATTTCCTTACCGGTCTGAAGTTCTTCTAAGTTCTCAAGGGATTCTAAGAACAAAAAAGGGAACATTTTAAGACATCAAAGAAAAACACAGACAGAAATTTATACCACTAAACGGTTCGGTTCACCTAAAATTATGTTTAAGTTCTTCCTTCATGTAAAAAAGGTTTCTTATAGACTTTGTAGACATGCAGGACAGAGATTTTTTGGGGTCTGAACAGCTGCTTTGGCCATTATGAGGAATCCCACTCTTCCCTGTGAGTTATTTTGGGGTTTTGCTCAAGGCGTAGTACTTCCCAGTGATTTGAAGCCAGCCAGGATATACAATTCCAGGGTTTGTGGACCACCTTTACAGTATCTCACAAAAGTCAGTACACCCCTCACATTTCTGTAAATATTTTATTCTATCTTTTCATGTGACAACACTGAAGAAATGACACTTTGCTACAATGTAAAGTAGTGAGTGTACAGCTTGTATAACAGTGTAAATTTGCTGTCCCCTCAAAATAACTCAACACACAGCCATTAATGTCTAAACCGCTGGCAACAAAAGTGAGTACACCCCTAAGTGAAAATGTCCAAATTGGGCCCAAAGTGTCAATATTTTCTGTGGCCACCATTATTTTCCAGCACTGCCTTAACCCTCTTGGGCATGGAGTTCACCAGAGCTTCACAGGTTGCCACTGGAGTCCTCCTCCACTCCTCCATGACGACATCACGGAGCTGCTGGATGTTAGAGACCTTGTGCTCCTCCACCTTCCGTTTGAGGATGCCCCACAGATGCTCAATAGGGTTTAGGTCTGGAGACATGTTTGGCCAGTCCATCCCCTTTACCCTCAGCTTCTTTAGCAAGGCAGTGGTTGTCTTGGAGGTGTGTTTGGGGTCGTTATCATGTTGGAATACTGCCCTGCGGTCAGTCCCCGAAGGGAGGGGATCATGCTCTGCTTCAATATGTCACAGTACATGTTGGCATTCATGATTCCCTCAGTGAACTGTAGCCCCCCAGTGCCGGCAGCACTCATGCAGCCCCAGACCATGACACTCCCACCACCATGCTTGACTGTAGACAAGACACACTTGTCTTTGTACTCCTCACCTGGTTGCCACCACACACGCCTGACACCATCTGGACCAAATAAGTTTATCTTGGTCTCATCAGACCACAGGACATGGTTCCAGTAATCCATGTCCTTAGTCTGCTTGTCTTCAGCAAACTGTTGGTGGGCTTTCTTGTGCATCATCTTTAGAAGAGGCTTCCTTCTGGGACGACAACCATGCAGACCAATTTGATGCAGTGTGCGGCGTATGGTCTGAGCACTGACAGGCTGACCCCCCACCCCTTCAACCTCTGCAGCAATGCTGGCAACACTCATACGTCTATTTCCCAAAGACAACCTATGGATATGACGCTGAGCACGTGACCTCAACTTCTTTGGTCGACCATGGCTGGGCCTGTTCTGAGTGGAACCTGTCCTGTTAAACCGCTATATGGTCTTGGCCACCGTGCTGCAGCTATGTTTCAGGGTCTTGGCAATCTTCTTATAGCCTAGGCCATCTTTATGTAGAGCAACAATTCTTTTTTTCAGATCCTCAGAGAGTTCTTTGCCATAAGGTGCCATGTTGAACTTCCAGTGACCAGTATGAGAGAGTGAGAGCGATAACACCAAATGTAAAACACCTGCTCCCCATTCACACTTGAGACCTTGTAACACTAATGAGTCACATGACACCGGGGAGGAAAAATGGCTAATTGGGCCCAATTTGGACATTTTCACTTAGGGGTGTACTCACTTTTGTTGCCAGCGGTTTAGACATTAATGGCTGTGTGTTGAGTTATTTTGAGGGGACAGCAAATTTACACTGTTATACAAACTGTACACTCACTACTTTACATTGTAGCAAAGTGTCATTTCTTCAGTATTGTCACATGAAAAGATATAATAAATTATTTACAAAAATGTGAGGGGTGTACTCACTTTTGTGAGATACTGCATATAAAGGAAAAAGTAAAATCTTTCTAACATGAATCAAAAGGTTATCCTCTCAGAGGGGTTCAGCATTCCTCCTCCAATGCTATACTATAGCATATATTATAATAAGACAGGTGCTCCCTTCTGCCTCCTGGCTCACTCTGGCCCCAAGCTTAGGTCCTTGTCGGTTCCTTCAGATCGACTTACAGCACCAGTGTACTCACATGTACACTCTATATACCTTACACAGCCCCCTGCTTCCATGGGCCCACTCCCTAACCTCGAGGCCGGGGACATCCTGTCTCTCGGGTGGAACCCCAAATCAATGTCTGGCCCTTGATTAAAAAGGTTGTACACACCCTGCTGGACCCAGGGTTAGAGGCTTCATCCCTCCCAAGGTTCTGGTGTCTATGGGCTTCAAAGAGTCTTGGGAGGGATGAAGTCTCTGGACACCAGAACCCAACGTGGGGCGTACAAATCCCTGAAAAAAAACTGAAAAAACAATTTTCCCTCAATCTGCATGCATGAGAACCCTGTTTGATGCTTAATCCTACTAACACAGTGCCAGAGCCCTAGCACATACCCAATAGATTCTTTGACTCTTCTATTGTAACACAGAAAAACCCGGACTCAGGGTTAGTGGCCTCAACCCTCCCAGGACTCTTCCAAGCCTCTGGACTCCAGAACGCAATCTGGGATATACAAATTCCCCCAAAAAAACTTTAACCCAACTTTCTCTGCTCAAAACTGACATTCTGGAGCCCCTCAATCGGCATCCACGAGAACCCTAACAGAAAAACTCAGACCCAGGGTTAGTGGCCTCAACCCTTCCCAAGACTCTCCCAAGTCTCTGGACTCCAGAACCCAATTTGGGAGATGCAAATCCCTGCAAAAAAACTGAAAAGCCAATTTTCTCTGCTCAAAACTGACATTCTGTATCCCCTCAATCTTCATCCATGAGAACCCTGTGTGATGCTTAATCCTACTATCATTGTGGCAAGGCCTAGTACCGTCACACCTAATAGATTCTTCATCTCTATTGTCATAGAAGGACCTAGACCCAGGGTTAGTGGCTTCAACCCTCCCGAGACTCTTCCAAGGCTATGGACTCTAGGAACCCAAGGTACAACTGGATTGGAGGATGTTCTTACCCAGCTGGGACTCATAGAAGTCCATCCCTACAAAAAAAAAAAGACAACAGTTACTAAATTTGTCCGAGCTGTAAAACAAGTCTCCAGTGGCAGCGGGCATTGTGTGCGTGCTCGTGACACAGTTTGATGTTTAGTAAATTAATCAGATCTCCCAAAAATGGTAAACCATGGATCCATATTTTTTATTATTATCTACAGCTTTGGAACAATCCTTGCACTTATGACCTCCCAAGTTTTACTTAAAGCAGAACCTTGCTTTCTCAATCAATATTGCCTATCTTTAATCCTTATGCTGTTAGCATTAATAAATAGATAGGAAAGTATATTATATTTACTTGTTTAAAACTTGTTATTTTTACATTTCTTCGGTTACTTCCTGGTTTCCGGCCTCTTCCAAAACAAGGTCATACATCCCAGGAGTCTTTAAGGGAGGAGGGGCTTTCTAGGCTAAGCACACCTTCCTGCCTGCATGCATGAGCTAAGGGCAGGTGGATTCCAGGGAGTAAATGCTCCATGAATCATCTGCCCTTACTCAAGATGACCATGACTAGAAATGCTAGAGGGAGGAGGGGGCGTTTAAAGTTGATTTCTCCACAAAATAAAGCATGGAGGCATGGATGGATGGGGGAGTTTTGCTTTAAATATTTAAAATGAATGAATTTGCGTTTTTGGTTTGTGGTGCTCGGATGCGGTGTAGTTCTGCCAACACTTTTTTCTGTCTTGTCATTTCTTTTATTGCTGTCTGTATCCACGCTGGAAATGCATACCGCCCAACATTTTGAGATGGGAATGAGGGACACCTACTGGCAAACGTATGTCAGCATAGGACACGCCCCTCCTGCCACACCCCCTTAAAGGAGAATTAACCCAAAAAAAAGGTTAATTAAATCCAGAAGGGCTTTTCTTTTACCACTATTATTCCTTTATATTGGCTTTTAAAATCAGAAATTGGATGAAAGGTTTAGCACTGAGAAACACTTTTTGAAAGATAAAAAGTGCATTTTATATACAACTATATGAATCAGACCAAAATGAGGGACAAATGAGGAGGAATGAGGGACAGAGGGACATTGCTCCAAATCAGGGACAGTCCCTCGAAATCAGGGATAGTTGGGAGCTATGGACATGTTTCATCTCACTTCCTGCCTAAGTGACACCGCTCAACAAAGATCCAAGATACAGACAGTATAAAAAAGTTACAGATATTTTAAAGCTGACCCGGGAAACGAGCCGAATACCAATACAGGGGCTGGTTTACCTGCCAAAAGGATTTGCATTTCTGTCCATCCAGTCCTGAGATTCTGACAGCTTTGTCACACACCACAACCCCCCCGTCCGGCAGGGCAGGTGACCTCTGCTGCAGTTCACCAACACTTACAGCCTTTGATTGGACAGTGAAAGGAGAAGCAGCAGACTGTAAGGTCATCTCTCTGTCATTCTGCTCTCTCCTCCTATCAGCATGGTCATTGCACTGAAGCACAATTGAATAGCTCCTTGTGAATCTCCTTCAACTTTCAGCCTGAGCTCTGCTGCACAAGAGGCTGATACTATTTAAATTACAGATCCCAAAATAATTTAATATTTATAACAGGGGAAGCTTGAGACGAAATGCATACCTCCCAACTGTCCCGGATTTCGAGGGACTGTCCCTGATTTGGAGCAATGTCCCTCTGACCCTCATTCCCCCTCATTTGTCCCTCATTTTAGTCTGATCTATATAGATGTATATAAAATGCACTTTTTATCTTTCAAAAAGTGTTTCAAAGCGCTAAACCTTTCATAAAAATTTCTAAATTGCTGCATTTGTACATTTTAAAAGCCAATATAAAGGAATAGTAGTGGTAAAAAAAAAAAGCCCTTGTTGATTTAATTAACCTTTTTTTGTGTTAATTCTCCTTTAAGGGGGTGTGGCAGGGGGCGTGTCCTATACCTACATACATTTGCTAGTAGGTGTCCCTCATTCCCATCTCAAAATGTTGGGAGGTATGCGAAATGTCATACATGCAGCTGAATTCTGTTTTGTTTTGCCTGTTTTTTAGAACTTTTTATCAGCGGCCCTGCTAGTGCACTACAAAATGTGAGTTTTAAACCCTTTTAAATACGTTTTTTTATTAAAGTCTCTTAAAAGATTCAGCACTATGTTCGTCTTTTCTTTTCCTCTGTGAGCATTATCACTCAGGATTGTCACAGGACACACTGCAAGTACCTGGCAGGATCTATGATTGTCCAAGATTACTGAAAGCACCCGTAGAGGATATAATCATCCACCAGAGGATATATATATATATATATATATATATATATATATATACCCCTTAAAGGGGAAGGCGCATGGTGACCTGTATTAGGTCCAGAGTGGAGGTGAGCGGATATGAGTGAAGGTGGAGGGACACTGAAGGTGTTTGTGTGCTAGCACAGTACCTACGTATTCTCTTGATGTTTTTAGACTTTTTTTTTCAAACCACTTAAAGTGGAGTTCCACCCACTTTTACAACTCTTCAGCATCCCTCACTAAACTGTGCACTGTAAACAAATTGGATATTTAAAAAATAATAATTCTCAGCACCTACTGTATATCTGCTGTATTCATTTTTCACTTCCTCCTCCCTGGCCGTGGCCCATCGCATCATTTCCTGTTTACAATGCCTTCTGGGAAGGGGCAGCAACTTCCTCTGACACTGCTGTTGCTATGGAAACCTGACCTGAAACCTATTACAGGGGGTCCCCGACTTACGAACATCCGACTTACGAACGACCCCTACTTACGAACGGGGCCCGAGTGACGTCACTGCCGGCCGGCGCCATCCCTCTTCTTGCTGGAGTGTGAGCCGTTCCTGTGTTCCTGGCCTGGTTGTGAAGTTAAGGGGCCCCCCTCGTTATCCTGCCTGCCCGTCCACGGTCGGGGGACTGCCGGTGGCCTGCCAGGCCGCTACAACTGCCCGTCGCGGCCGCGGCCTTGTCCGGCCTAGTGAGGCCTCCAGGATCCCCGGTCTTTCCTAGGAGTGCTGCCCCGCGGAGGTGCACCACGGCCGGCCTGCCTGGACACACCGTCTACCCATCTCCCTGCTGTGCCATCAGGTGAGCAGCCTGTACTGCAGTACTGTAATATGCTTAAGATATATGTTTAATATGCATTGTACTGTACCTCTGCTTCCTCTGTCCCTGCCGCCATGTAAAGAGTGAGAGGAGAGAGCTGTGCTCCTCCCCTCTCAGCTATGAAAGAAAATCTAGCAGTGCTAGGAGGTGACAGGGTCAATAAAGGGAACCTGTCACCTCCAATTGCTATAACACAGGGAATTGTTTTCTCCTGTGTGATAGCAATAAAGTTAAATGAAAAAAAATTGATAAAAAATAAGAATAAAAAAAATAAGAAATACAGTATTAATTAAATTAAAAAAAATAACAAAGTAATTAAAGTAAAGAATAATTAAAATTAAAAAAAAATTATATCTCACTTCCTGACTCTGAGACTGGATTTGCACTTAAAAAAGGTACTGTTCCGACTTACAAACAAATTCGACTTAAGAACAAACCTACAGTCCCTATCTCGTTCGTAACCCGGGGACCCCCTGTACACTGCTTGTGCTGCACTGAGCATGTGCGAGATCTGCAAGGATGAGATCCAGGAGGAAATACAGTCTGGCTTCAGATGCCCACACTTAAGATGGCCACGGCCTGCTGTAAGTTTATAAAATAACAAACTACTGCTATAAACTAACAAAACAGACCTTAGTTTACAGACTAACTTTACTAGAATACATTAAGCTTGTGTATTATGGGGGTATTTTTATTTAAAAAGTATAATTTCGGCCGGAACACCACTTTAAGTTCACCTAATACGTATAATACTCTCTACTCACAGACACTGATATCACAGTGGTGGCTCATTGTATAAGATTATTATTATTATTATGATTATTGATTTAAAGTGACACTGTTGGAGTGATTTCACTTTATTTTTTTTCTTTATATTGTGTTGCTGTCCACCATAGATGATTCACATAAAGTGCTTATATACAGTGCCTTGTAAAAGTATTCATACCCCCTGACATTTTCCACATTTTCTCATGTTACAACCAAAAATGTAAATGTATTTTATTGGGATTTTATGTGCTAGACCAGTGATTGCAGCTGTAATTGCAGTGAAAGGCAGTTCCACAAAGTATTAAATACAAATGCCCCCCACCACACACACTTTTCACATATTTATTTGTAAAAAAAAGTTGAAAACCATTTATCATTTTCCTTCCACTTCACTATTATGTGCCACGTTGTGTTGGTCTATCCCATAAAATCCCAATAAAATACATTTTACGTTTTTGGTTGTAGCGTGACAAAATGTGGAAACTTTCAAGGGGTATGAATACTTTTGCAAGGCGCTGCATGTACAGGAGAGCCGAGGGTGTGACAGTGGGTAGTATGTGCAGGAAAGGAGTGCAGGAGGTATGAAAGGAGGAAGCCCGTGCAGAAGAGGAGTGTGGAGGGTATGACAGTGGGCATTATATGTGATATATAGACAGGTATGAATTGTGTATATTGCATAGAATATACAGGGGGGGGGTTTACACACACTCCTGGCTGATACAATGTGTGTACACTCCACAAGTCAACCATTCACCGATCGCCCCTGGCAGCGTGTATATCATCACATCCAGTTTCTGGTGTCACTTTCCTCAGCCACTGGGAACAGGGAAAATGTTAATGGGGCGTGATCTACGCTCCATTAGCTGCAATGAAGGGCAAGTGAGACATCACGGCCCTTTGTCCCCTATGTAATAGGGGACACATAGTTAAATAAATAGTGTAATAGAAAAAAAAAAAAAAAGTGTAAAAAAAATATATTTACACTCAAGCACTCAGAAACCCCACCCCCCAAAAAATTCTGCACACACACGAAAAAAAACACACCCTACGTCCGAAAACGTTGTTTGCGCTACACATGTACATATTGCCGGGCGTGCCTAAATGAGATCAATAATTCTAGGTCTATTATTTACAGTTAGCTCTAAACTGATGACCTGTAGGGGGGGCTTTTAAAGCGTTGCCTATGCAAAGTATAGGGAACTGAAATCTGTCGTCGTCTTGCGGGATTATGCAATTTTAAAGCTGGACATGTTGGGTATCTACACTGTATTGTCAAAAGTATTGTGACGCCTGCCTTTACACACACATGGACTTTAATGGCATCCCAGCCTTAGTCCGTTGGGTTCAATATTGAGTTGGCTCCGCCCTTTGCAGCTATAACAGCTTCAACTCTTCTGGGAAGGCCGTCCACAAGGTTTAGGAGTGTGTCTATGGGAATGTTTGACCATTCTTCCAGAAGCGCATTTGTGAGGTCAGGCACTGATGAAGGCCTGGCTCGCAGCCTCCGCTCTAATTCATCCCAAAGGTGTTCTATCGGGTTGAGGTCAGGACTCTGTGCAGGCTAGTCAAGTTCCTCCACCCAAAACTCGCTCATCCATGGCTTTATGGACCTTGCCTTGTGTACTGGTGCGCAGTCATGTTGTAACAGGAAGGGGCCATCCCCAAACTGTTTCCACAAAGTTGGAAGCGTGAAATTGTCCAAAATGTCTTGGTATGCTGACGCCTTAAGAGTTCCCTTCACTGGAACTAAGGGGGCAAACCCAACCCCTGAAAAACAACCCCCACACCATAATCCCCCCTCCACCAAATGATTTGGACCAGTGCACAAAGCAAGGTCCATAAAGACATGGATGAGCGAGTTTGGGGTGGAGGAACTTGACTGGCCTGCAGAGTCCTGACCTCATACCTATAGGGTCTTCTGAAAACCATATGATCGATTTGGGCATCTTACTTGGAGACCTTCTCTTATGCCTCATAATATAGCTGTATATTGTATTGTATATATGACCAGCATCATTGTTTTTATAATAATGTTCTTTATGTATATTTTTGTATAAATAAATTTTGAATACCTTTCTATATACTTGTTTTCTTACCACCTTACTCTCAACTAAACCCTTACCCATACAATCCCTGGGGCATCCCTCCCAATCCTTTTCTTTATTGTGGGATGTGGTTTGGGTTTTACTACTGTTACAATTTCAGGTCGTGTCAAACTTTCTATGTTTCATAACCTCAACCCTATAGAACACCTTTGGGATGAATTAGAGCCGAGACAAATGAGCTTCTGGAAGAATGGTCAAACATTCCCATAGCACAAATAAGGAACGTATCATCGCACAGTGGTCATGCGGATACAGGGTAAGTATGTGTGCCACGTCTAATATGAATTGTTTAGAGGATATAGAAGTGTGGGCAGGCACCAAGACTTTATAGGCACAATAAGGATACTTGTATCATTAAAAATCTAGTTTATTTTATTTCAAAAAATAGTGTATTAAAAGCGGGGAAAGACAAAGACAGGATAAAACCTTAAGAAATAAACATCATTTACAGAATATGCACTCCATACAAGATAAATCAAGAGACAACGAAGCTATTGGATCAATAAGGAACACAAAACATATTGATCTATATAGTTACAGTACATATCGTTGAATCAGCGCCATGTGGTGATGGTAGCCAAGATTCTGTAAAAGATTATGGGCTCGACATGTTGCGCGCTCTAGCGCTTCTTCAGGAGCAAACACTACGATAGCTGCAATGGATAGTATATTATTAACAGCCTTCCCAAATTATTTTTGTATATATATTGTTAATATAATTACTTTCATGCGGGTCAACAGATAATACATAAGGACCGTTAAAAACAGGAACACCAGGAGGACAACAGCACTGTAAGCATATCAGGCCGGAAAAGGGGCAATGTGGGGACAGATGTAACATGATATAGGTGTATAGTAAAGGATAAAAAGGATATAAAAGTAAAGGTAAAAATGAGATAAAACGTATATAGGATAGGGGGGGGGGGGGTTTTGGAGAGGGGAAAGGAGGGGGGGGAAAGGGGTGGGGGGGGGGGGAAGGGAAGAGGGGAAGGGGGAGGGGGTGGAAGAAAAAGGGGGGGGGGGAAAGGAGGGGGGGAGGGGAAGGGGAGAGACAAGGAGAGGGGAGGGGAGGGGGAGGGGGGCAGGGGGCAGGGGATGGAAGGGATAATGGGGGGAGGGAATGAAGGGAGGGGGGGGAAGGGGGGGAAAGGGAGAGGATTAGGAGGAAGGAGGGAAAGGGAAAAGAGTGTTGATGGTTGGAGATAATAATAACGGATAAGCCATGCGGTATATGTATGGTTGTTACTGTATGTATGTATATATACAACTTAAGTAAATATAGATGATTCCCAATAGTGGTGGTGTAACTCGCAAATCCATAGATAAGTAGCTTAATTGGAATGAAATATAGTACATTGAGACTTACCCTAGTTAATGTGAGGCTATGTTTGAAAACGGGAGGGGGGCAGAAATACCCAGCCCTCAGCTGTTTCTCTGTTAGATAGAGGTAGTTCCCAGCAGGTAGGTAGAGCAGGGGGAAAAACAGTTGTTGGTCATAAGCTGACTTAAGGTACATCTACACATGAGAACACAATAGCTCCCAGCGATTTATATTCCCAGTCTTGCTGAGTCTGTTAGGGTGGGTGAAACCAAATGATAAAATAAAGTAACATCTGAATAAATTGGGAATAGGGGAGAGGGAAAGAGATAAAGGCATTATACGCTTACCTAGTTGTAGAGAATGTAGGTATAATAGTTAGTGGTGGAGCGCTAATACGCCATCCCGCCACAGATGGTAGTTAGTGCAGATCGTATCGTAGGGGACGCCATTGTGGCGTCTCTTGTACATCCGCCCCACCTGTAGTCACCAATCGGCGTAGCCGACGTGACATCATCCAGGTCGGCCGCTGGCGCGTACTGCGCATGTCCCGAATCCCGTCGCCGTTCCAGTGACGGAAGAGCGCCAGGCCGGGAAAGGGGCAGCTGCGTCTAGGTATCCAGGCAACCAGGGGAGGAGACCAGGCCCGTCGCGTCCATCCATAGTCCCCCGCCCACATAAGGGAGGGGAAGAGGAGGGAGATAGCGCGAGCCTAGGTCACCCCGGCAACCACGGAATACCATATGCGCCAACACCTGCAGACAAGGGGCATACAGATGTGGCGCTGGGCGGCCGCACATTGCTCCTGATAGTCCTACCTGAATATGCAGTACAGGAAGTGCACCCATGGTGTTAAAAGACAGCCCCCATATTATATGTGTAAAAGAGATTGTCTGTAACTATAAGCATGTTACTGATAAGCAAATATTATGTAAGGATAAATTGATGATCATAGCAATATGAACAGTAAGGTCGGCATCCAAGGGTCATGATCACGGTGTAGTAGGGAACAACAAAACAAAGGCAGATAAAAACGAGACAAAACAAAACAAAACAAAAATTCGGCAGCAGGCACATAATATACAGTATATAACAGTGTATGATATTTTACTAAAGATTCTATTAAGCAATGTTTGATATATAATATCTTAATATATACCCAAAAACATACAAGAAATTTAAGAGTGGTGATGCATATCCAGAGGTATATAGGGAATTCAAAGGTAATGACCAAAGCTGTTGGGCTACCCGACCAGCCTATATATAGTATTGATAAAATTAAGTCAGGACATAGGATAGATTAGAGGAATGGTTTGTATGATTGGGCCTCGTTTATCCCGGGGGGGACAGTGGCCCCCAAACGTTCAATCCATAGTGTTTCCTGTTGGCATACTTTTTTGTCCCATTCCCCACCCCTGGGGTCCAGTGGGACAACTGTTAATGCAATAAATGAAACAAGGGAGGTATTAAACTTGTGGTAGAGGTCAAGATGTCTACTGACTGCCGTTATCATTTTTCCTTCCCCAGAATAATAAATATGATCCCTAATTCTGCAACGTAGATGTCTAATAGTCTTCCCAACATAGAATGTGCCGCATTGGCATGTCATTAAGTATACCACACCTTTTGTATCACAATCTGCGTGAAATTTGGGTGTAAATTTTTCTCCATTAGGTAATATAAAAGAATTTCCTTCTTTCACCCAAGGGCAGAAGGAGCATTTCCCACATTGGGACATTCCTGATTTGGAATGTCTAGTTTTGGGTGTAGCAGAAAAATGGCTTGAAGTTAATTGATCACCTAAAGACGTACCAAATCTTTAGGTGATCAATTAACTTCAAGCCATTTTTCTGCTACACCCAAAACTAGACATTCCAAATCAGGAATGTCCCAATGTGGGAAATGCTCCTTCTGCCCTTGGGTGAAAGAAGGAAATTCTTTTATATTACCTAATGGAGAAAAATTTACACCCAAATTTCACGCAGATTGTGATACAAAAGGTGTGGTATACTTAATGACATGCCAATGCGGCGCATTCTATGTTGGGAAGACTATTAGACATCTACGTTGCAGAATTAGGGATCATATTTATTATTCTGGGGAAGGAAAAATGATAACGGCAGTCAGTAGACATCTTGACCTCTACCACAAGTTTAATACCTCCCTTGTTTCATTTATTGCATTAACAGTTGTCCCACTGGACCCCAGAGGTGGGGAATGGGACAAAAAAGTATGCCAACAGGAAACACTATGGATTGAACGTTTGGGGGCCACTGTCCCCCCCGGGATAAACGAGGCCCAATCATACAAACCATTCCTCTAATCTATCCTATGTCCTGACTTAATTTTATCAATACTATATATAGGCTGGTCGGGTAGCCCAACAGCTTTGGTCATTACCTTTGAATTCCTATATACCTCTGGATATGCATCACCACTCTTAAATTTCTTGTATGTTTTTGGGTATATATTAAGATATTATATATCAAACATTGCTTAATAGAATCTTTAGTAAAATATCATACACTGTTATATACTGTATATTATGTGCCTGCTGCCGAATTTTTGTTTTGTTTTGTTTTGTCTCGTTTTTATCTGCCTTTGTTTTGTTGTTCCCTACTACACCGTGATCATGACCCTTGGATGCCGACCTTACTGTTCATATTGCTATGATCATCAATTTATCCTTACATAATATTTGCTTATCAGTAACATGCTTATAGTTACAGACAATCTCTTTTACACATATAATATGGGGGCTGTCTTTTAACACCATGGGTGCACTTCCTGTACTGCATATTCAGGTAGGACTATCAGGAGCAATGTGCGGCCGCCCAGCGCCACATCTGTATGCCCCTTGTCTGCAGGTGTTGGCGCATATGGTATTCCGTGGTTGCCGGGGTGACCTAGGCTCGCCGCTATCTCCCTCCTCTTCCCCTCCCTTATGTGGGCGGGGGACTATGGATGGACGCGACGGGCCTGGTCTCCTCCCCTGGTTGCCTGGATACCTAGACGCAGCTGCCCCTTTCCCGGCCTGGCGCTCTTCCGTCACTGGAACGGCGACGGGATTCGGGACATGCGCAGTACGCGCCAGCGGCCGACCTGGATGATGTCACGTCGGCTACGCCGATTGGTGACTACAGGTGGGGCGGATGTACAAGAGACGCCACAATGGCGTCCCCTACGATACGATCTGCACTAACTACCATCTGTGGCGGGATGGCGTATTAGCGCTCCACCACTAACTATTATACCTACATTCTCTACAACTAGGTAAGCGTATAATGCCTTTATCTCTTTCCCTCTCCCCTATTCCCAATTTATTCAGATGTTACTTTATTTTATCATTTGGTTTCACCCACCCTAACAGACTCAGCAAGACTGGGAATATAAATCGCTGGGAGCTATTGTGTTCTCATGTGTAGATGTACCTTAAGTCAGCTTATGACCAACAACTGTTTTTCCCCCTGCTCTACCTACCTGCTGGGAACTACCTCTATCTAACAGAGAAACAGCTGAGGGCTGGGTATTTCTGCCCCCTCCCGTTTTCAAACATAGCCTCACATTAACTAGGGTAAGTCTCAATGTACTATATTTCATTCCAATTAAGCTACTTATCTATGGATTTGCGAGTTACACCACCACTATTGGGAATCATCTATATTTACTTAAGTTGTATATATACATACATACAGTAACAACCATACATATACCGCATGGCTTATCCGTTATTATTATCTCCAACCATCAACACTCTTTTCCCTTTCCCTCCTTCCTCCTAATCCTCTCCCTTTCCCCCCCCTTCCCCCCCCTCCCTTCATTCCCTCCCCCCATTATCCCTTCCATCCCCTGCCCCCTCCCCCTCCCCTCCCCTCTCCTTGTCTCTCCCCTTCCCCTCCCCCCTCCTTTCCCCCCCCCCCTTTTTCTTCCACCCCCTCCCCCTTCCCCTCTTCCCTTCCCCCCCCCCCCCACCCCTTTCCCCCCCCTCCTTTCCCCTCTCCAAAACCCCCCCCCCCCCCCTATCCTATATACGTTTTATCTCATTTTTACCTTTACTTTTATATCCTTTTTATCCTTTACTATACACCTATATCATGTTACATCTGTCCCCACATTGCCCCTTTTCCGGCCTGATATGCTTACAGTGCTGTTGTCCTCCTGGTGTTCCTGTTTTTAACGGTCCTTATGTATTATCTGTTGACCCGCATGAAAGTAATTATATTAACAATATATATACAAAAATAATTTGGGAAGGCTGTTAATAATATACTATCCATTGCAGCTATCGTAGTGTTTGCTCCTGAAGAAGCGCTAGAGCGCGCAACATGTCGAGCCCATAATCTTTTACAGAATCTTGGCTACCATCACCACATGGCGCTGATTCAACGATATGTACTGTAACTATATAGATCAATAGGTTTTGTGTTCCTTATTGATCCAATAGCTTCGTTGTCTCTTGATTTATCTTGTATGGAGTGCATATTCTGTAAATGATGTTTATTTCTTAAGGTTTTATCCTGTCTTTGTCTTTCCCCGCTTTTAATACACTATTTTTTGAAATAAAATAAACTAGATTTTTAATGATACAAGTATCCTTATTGTGCCTATAAAGTCTTGGTGCCTGCCCACACTTCTATATCCTCTAAACATTCCCATAGACACACTCCTAAACCTTGTGGACGGCCTTCCCAGAAGAGTTGAAGCTGTTATAGCTGTAAAAGGTGGGCCAACTCAATATTGAACCCTACGAACGAAGACTGGGATGTCATTAAAGTTCATGTGCGTGTAAAGGCGGGCGTCCCAATACTTTTGACAATATAGTGTATTTAATCGTCACTTCATCTTTTATATTTAACAAAAAAAAAGGGTAATATATTGCGTTTGTGTGCTATTTTTTAAACATTTGTGCAAAAAAAAAAAAAGAAGAAGAATGGCCCTGCAAGAAAAGGGTCACACGGGAACAGAAACAAGAACATTTATTATGACCTTTTTTGGGCTGCGTTCATTTTTTTTTTTAAATAAATATATTTTTTAAATAAATAAATAAATAAATATATATATATATTTTTTTTTTTTCATAAATAGTTTAATACATTTTTTTAAATAATTTTTTTATATAAATATTTTTTTAAACACTTTTTTTAAATAAATATTTTTTTTATATAAATATATATTTTTTAAATAAATATATATATTTTTTATATAAATATTTTTTTTTAAATACATTTTTTTTCTCACATATTTTTAAAGAAAAACCCAGATTCATCGTATACAATGTGGACTTTTCCCACATTAGCCTCGTGATGGTGACACGGCAGAAGAGACAAACACGCCTGGAATGTGACACTTGTCTGTGAGTATTCTCATCAAGGTGAAAATCCACTTCACAAGAGAACATTTGTGCTCTGGGGGGGAAACATCATTTCACATTTAGATACTTTCTGGAATTCTTTTATATTCATGAGAAATGTGGAATTCCGTTCAACATAAAAAAAAATAATAATAATAATATTTGCTATTATTTATATATATTCTAACCACAGAATCTTCCCTGTGAATACAAAAAAAATCATCAGATATAAAAGGAAATTATAAATATACTGTAGATTAGAATTGTGTCGATGTCCCAATATTTATGGACCTGACTATATCTTGCTTGCTAAGGATATTGCTCATAGGAAACCATAGCTTTTTTTTCAGTAGAACATCTAGAGGTGTCTTCATAAAAACAAACAAACAAAAAAACTTGCTGTTTGAATGCCTCAGTCATCATGATTAATCCCAGTAATGTATATAATATGTTTATTTTCTCTGACTGCCAGCTCCGCCTAGTGGCCGTAATGCGGTATTTTCCCGATTGAGGTTTTTTTCAGGAAAATATCGCCACTTGATTGGACTGTCCATCATAAAAAATAATATTATAATAGAAAACAATATTATAATTAAACCCCTTAGTGTATTTTTTTTCAGTAAGAACACATTTAGGAGTCTACAGTGGAACCTTGGTTAACGAGTAACGCGGTTAACGAGCGTTTGAAAGACGAGCAACTTTTTAAAAAAAATCCTGACTCGGTTTGCAAGTGTTGTCTCGCAAAAATAGCAGGATTCAAGCCAATGGGGTGTGCAATACCGCATTTGGCCAGAGGAGCGGGGGGGCGCCAGGGACACTCAGAACGGTTCAGAAATACTAGGAAGCACTCGCAAATACTCGGAAACACTTGGAAATACTCTGTTCCCGAGTGTTTCTGAGCCTTTCCGAGGGTTTCCGAGTTCAGCCGAGCTGTCCCCGAGTATTTCCGAGGCTCCCTGGCGCCCCCCACCTCTGGCCACATGCGGTATTGCATGTAACAGAAGTCAATGCGGAACGAATTATCTTAATTTCCATTGACTTCTATGGGGAAACTCGCTTTGATATGCGAGTGCTTTGGATTACAAGCGTTCTCCTGGAACGGATTATGCTCGTAATCCAAGGTTCCACTGTACTCGGAATCACTCGAAAATACCCGGAAACACTCGAAAATACTCCGTTCCCGAGTGTTTCAGAGCCTTTCCGAGGGCTTCCGAGTTCAGCCGAGCTGTCCCTGAGTATTTCTGAGGCTCTCCGGCGCCCCCCCCACCTCTGGCCACATGCGGTATTGCATGTAATAGAACTCAATGCGGAATGAATTATCTTCGTTTCCATTGACTTCTATGGGGAAACTCGCTTTGATATGCGAGTGCTTTGGATTACAAGCATTCTCCTGGAACAGATTATGCTCGTAATCCAAGGTTCCACTGTATTTATAAAACATTTGTTGCGCAATTGTTAGAAAATATTTGAGCGAGCTGAATCTAATGTCACCATTTTTATTTATTTTTTTAGATTAAAGTATAACTGAGGGCTAAACTTTTTTTAAAATTTTGGATAGAGTGGAGCGGGATTAGAACCCCTGTCAGTTTTTATTGCTGTCTGTGCCCCCGTTAGGGAGATTCATCCTCTCTATTTGTCCTGTTTATCGTTATCATTGAAAGTTAAAAAAAAAACAAAAATCCTGTATATATACAGTCCAGTCTTTAATTTTTGCTATTTGTTTTTACATATCTTTTTGTACAGTATTGTATGGTTTGTCTTAAATGTAAAAAAAAAATAAAAAAGAAAAATTTAATTATAAAAAAGAAAAAAAAATTCCAAATTTCGGGGCTGTCACCAGAACAGAGATAGGAGGGGAAATCTTTCAATGGGGGACACTAGTTCAGGTGACAACCAAGAATTCACCTACTTTGGACGGATCTCCTTCCACTTCCGTAGTAGTTATGGGACAGGAAGTGAAGGGAAATATCCCAAATCGGACACAGGTGTAAAAAAAATAAAAAAACCTGACAGGGGTTATAACCCTCCCTTACTCTATCCAAAATGAAAGAAAAAAAATTGCCTATAATCCTACTTTAACTCCTGTTTCATGAGCTCCTTTTCTAAAACATCTCTATGGGAAACTATACTGTATTTTGGCCACTAGATGGAGCTGATGAAACAGGAGTTAATCTATTTGAAAACACAATGTGAAATTTTGTTCAGTTTGCACAAATTTTTTTCTAAGGAAAAAAAAAGGAGAATGGCACAAGAAAATGAAGAAGACACTAAATGGTAGACATGTACGGTTCATTTCGTTACGAATTAATATTCCGACAAATTTTTCATTATTCGGAGAGGCGAATATATCCGAATACCCGAATTACAGTATAAACGAAGTTCGCCGAATGCTCCGAATAACGAAAACAAAATTTGTCCGAAATTCCAATTGGAATTCCAGTCGAATTTTACATTGAATTCCATTCGAATTTGAACTGTAAACATATTTCTGAAACCAAAGACTGTGCGCGTGTTATTAGAGTACCATTTCGAAATAATGCACTTTGCCGCATTTTAGTTTCGACCGATTCGAAATTTATCGATTTGAACATTTCAATACGAATTGAACGAAACAATTTTTTTTTCGTCATGCACATGTATACTAAACGGTTAAAAGTCCTTGGTATGAAAAGTCAATAATATAAAATCAAATAAAGTCTTTCAAGGGTATATCATCCCCTTAGCGCCAACCGTGCGCACATATGTGGCCTGAGATGGGGACTGAGGAGGCAGCAAGAGTACAAAAGATGCCAAATCATAAGTGCTGCCACCAGCGCCTGGTGTGTGCAGACTCTGCATATCACATGGACATGTCTCTTCAGGCAGAGAAGGCTCGGGGATGTCCCGGAGTCATCATATAGAGAGCGGCAGCAGTAATTTAACATGGAGATCTGGAAGGAGCCCATTGGGAGACACAGAAGCATTTAATGAATTAACATGATAGGAAGGCAATCCTGGCTTTTACAGGTTCTTCTCCTTAGTATGGCATGCTGAAACACGGAATATACATTATTCATTCCTCTAAACACGTCTGTTACAAGTGCAGCAAATGTTACCGTCCAGCAGCCATCTGAAGGTAAACTAATGAATAGTTAATTTGATGAAATGGGCATCTGGGGAGCGGGGACTGGAAAATCTGTTTTCATCCCAGCACTCTACTTCTCCCAACCTTCTGTGTCTCTGGGTATAAACAATGAGAGAGAGAGAGAGAAAGAGGGAAAAGAGGGAGAGAGAAAAAGAAGGGAAAGAGGGAGAGCAGAATAAGGGAAAGAAAGAAAGAAAGAAAGAAAGAAAGAAAGAAAGAAAGAAAGAAAGAAAGAAAGAAAGAAAGAAAGAAAGAAAGAAAAGGAAAGGAAAAAGAAAGGATAGGAAAATGACATGAAATGAAGAGGAAATAAAAAAGAAAAGGTTGACGAAAAAAAAAGGAAGGAAAAATGTAAGGAGATGAAAAAGGAAAGGAAAGAAAAAAGGAAAGGAAAGAAAGGGGAGATAAAAAAAGGGAAGTGAAAATGTAAGGAAATTAAAAAGACACAGAAGGGAAAGTGAAGGGAAAAGGAAAGGAAAAAGGAAAGGAAGTGGAAATAAAATAGAAAAGAAGAGTAAAAAAAAGGAAGAGAAAATGTGAGTAAATGAAAAAGAAAAGGAAAGGATAGGAAAGAAAAAAGGAAAAGAAAGGAAAGGAAGCAGAAATAAAAAAAGGAAAAGGAGAGGAAAAAAGAAAGTGAAAATGTAAGGAAATGAAAAAGGAAAGCAAAAGAAGCAGGGATAAAAGAGAAAAGTATAAAAAAAGGAAGGGAAAAGAGAAAGGAAGTGGAAATAAAAAAGAAAAGGAGGGGAAAAAAAGGAAGGAAAATGTAAAGAAATGAAAAAGGAAAAGAAGGGAAAGGAAAGATAAAAGGAAAGGAAGTGAAAATAAAAGAGAGAAAAAGGAAGGGAAGATGGAAAAGAAAGGAAAGAGAGTGAAAATAAAAAAGAAAAGGAAAGGAAATAAGGAAGGAGAAAGGAAAGGAATGGAGGGAAAAGGAAAATGCAAAGGAAGAGGAAACAAAAAGGGAATAGAGATGAAAAAAAAAAAAAGGGAAAAGGAAGGTGTAAAGGGGATAAAAAAGTAAAAGAATGGTCCGATTGATGCTCTAATTAGTCTATAGACAGATAATAGAAGTATTCAGAGGTGGAAGAATAAAAAGAAAGAATAATGGGTAATAGAACATGGGGCAAAAGACACACAGCAAAAGCTTTTGAGTGATAAGAGGCTGAAGAGTCCAATTGAAGCACACATCAAACAATCTCATTCTGTTCTGTCTTTCCAGTGTTTTATCTCTTACCATCTGCCAAGTCATATATTTGAGGTGGAGTGCAGGAGAGGGAGGGTAGAGGTGAAGCCAGCAGCCGGTGCCGGGGAGGTGCCAGGGATAAAAACATCATCAATCTGATTTTTTCTTGCATCCTTCAGATTAGAAATACACCTGTATTGTATTTATGTGTCTTTTCTAAAGTTCTGGAGGTTCAGTACTGGTTGTGTATAGCTGTTATTCTCTACTGAGAATTGATGAAGACCATTGTCTATAGAGGTGTGACAATCTTGGCAACATATGCAGTAGATGTCATTCTCTACAGAGACTTAACAAGGATCCGGGTTCATAGAGGTGTGACGGTGTTGAGATTTTTAAAAAGACCATGGTTTATAGACATGTGAAGGTGTTGGCTATATATAGATGTCATTCTCTACAGAGACCCAATGAAGACCATGGTCTATAGAAGTGTGGCGGCGTTGGAAGTATACAGATGTAATTCTCTACAGAGACTTAACAAAAACTATGGTCTATTCTCCAATGAGACTTTACAAAGACCATGGTCTATAGAAGTGTGAAGGTGTTGGAAGTATACAGATGTCATTCTTCACAGAGACTTAATGAAAACTATGGTCTATTCTCCAATGAGACTTTACAAAGGCCATGGTCTATAGAAGTGTGAAGGTGTTGGAAGTATACAGATGTCATTCTCTACAGAGACTTAACTGAGGTCATAGTCTATAGAAGTGTGAAGATGTTGGCCGTGTACGGATGTCATTCTCTACAGACGTTACGAAAACTATGGTCTATTCTCCAATGAGACTTTACAAAGGCCATGGTCTATAGAAGTGTGAAGGTGTTGGAAGTATACAGATGTCATTCTCTACAGAGACTTAACTAAGGCCATAGTCTATAGACGTGTGAAGATGTTGGCCGTGTATGGATGTCATTCTCAGAGATTTAACGAAAACTATGGTCTATTCTCCAATGAGACTTTACAAAGGCCATTGTTTATAGAAGTGTGAAGGTGTTGGAAGTATACAGATGTCATTCTCTACAGAGACTTAACTAAGGCCATAGTCTATAGACATGTGAAGATGTTGGCCATGTATGGATGTAATTCTCTACAGACTTTACGAAAACTATGGTCTATTCTCCAATGAGACTTTACAAAGACCATAATCTGTAGAAGTGTGAAGGTGTTGGAAGTATACAGATGTCATTCTCTACAGAGACTTAACTAAGGTCATAGTCTATAGACATGTGAAGATGTTGGCCGTGTACGGATGTCATTCTCTACAGACGTTACGAAAACTATGGTCTATTCTCCAATGAGACTTTACAAAGACCATAATCTGTAGAAGTGTGAAGGTGTTGGAAGTATACAGATGTCATTCTCTACAGAGACTTAACTAAGGTCATAGTCTATAGACATGTGAAGATGTTGGCCGTGTACGGATGTCATTCTCTACAGACGTTACAAAAACTATGGTCTATTCTCCAATGAGACTTTACAAAGACCATGATCTGTAGAAGTGTGAAGGTGTTGGAAGTATACAGATGTCATTCTCTACAGAGACTTAACTGAGGTCATAGTCTATAGAAGTGTGAAGATGTTGGCCGTGTACGGATGTCATTCTCTACAGACGTTACGAAAACTATGGTCTATTCTCCAATGAGACTTTACAAAGGCCATGGTCTATAGAAGTGTGAAGGTGTTGGAAGTATACAGATGTCATTCTCTACAGAGACTTAACTGAGGTCATAGTCTATAGAAGTGTGAAGATGTTGGCCGTGTACGGATGTCATTCTCTACAGACGTTACGAAAACTATGGTCTATTCTCCAATGAGACTTTACAAAGGCCATGGTCTATAGAAGTGTGAAGGTGTTGGAAGTATACAGATGTCATTCTCTACAGAGACTTAACTAAGGCCATAGTCTATAGACGTGTGAAGATGTTGGCCGTGTATGGATGTCATTCTCAGAGATTTAACGAAAACTATGGTCTATTCTCCAATGAGACTTTACAAAGGCCATTGTTTATAGAAGTGTGAAGGTGTTGGAAGTATACAGATGTCATTCTCTACAGAGACTTAACTAAGGCCATAGTCTATAGACATGTGAAGATGTTGGCCATGTATGGATGTAATTCTCTACAGACTTTACGAAAACTATGGTCTATTCTCCAATGAGACTTTACAAAGACCATAATCTGTAGAAGTGTGAAGGTGTTGGAAGTATACAGATGTCATTCTCTACAGAGACTTAACTAAGGTCATAGTCTATAGACATGTGAAGATGTTGGCCGTGTACGGATGTCATTCTCTACAGACGTTACAAAAACTATGGTCTATTCTCCAATGAGACTTTACAAAGACCATGATCTGTAGAAGTGTGAAGGTGTTGGAAGTATACAGATGTCATTCTCTACAGAGACTTAACTGAGGTCATAGTCTATAGAAGTGTGAAGATGTTGGCCGTGTACGGATGTCATTCTCTACAGACGTTACGAAAACTATGGTCTATTCTCCAATGAGACTTTACAAAGGCCATGGTCTATAGAAGTGTGAAGGTGTTGGAAGTATACAGATGTCATTCTCTACAGAGACTTAACTGAGGTCATAGTCTATAGAAGTGTGAAGATGTTGGCCGTGTACGGATGTCATTCTCTACAGACGTTACGAAAACTATGGTCTATTCTCCAATGAGACTTTACAAAGGCCATGGTCTATAGAAGTGTGATGGCGTTGGAAGTATAACAGATGCCATTATCTACAGAGACTTAACGAAGGCCATGGTCTATAGAAGTGTGATGGTGTGGGCAATATATAGATGTTTCTACTGAGATTTAACAAAGTCCATAGAGATATGACAGTGTTGGCAGTATACAGATGTCATACCTCAACCCTTGGGCAAACCCTAAAAATGAACCTTTAACACTTAAAGTTGACCCTACATCAGATATGTTTTTTTTTTTTCATGTTGCATGCATGGTACCTAATGTATCAATTACACTTACAGGTGTTTTTTTTTTTTTTTTTTAAACTCAAGCGAGGTACCATATGTAAATGCTCTACTTGGTTCCCATTGGCATCATCCCACACCTATATACAGGCAATACTTGAAAGATAAAGGCACTTTGTGTGTATGCCCATGAGAACCACGCTCATACAATAATGCAAATAAAATACAATGGAGTAAGGAAAAGAAAAAGTTAAATAAACATAATTAAAAGGTGGCTGATTTAAAGGTGAAGTGAAGGTCCGCTTTAACCACTTCAGCCCCAGAAGAATTTACCGCCTTCCTGACCAGAGCCCTTTTTGCGATTCGGCACTGCGTAGCTTTAACTGACAATTGCGCGGTCGTGCGACGTTGCACCCAAACAACATTGACGTCCTTTTTTCCCCACGAATAGAGATTTCTTTTGGTGGTACTGTATTTGATCACCTCTGTGATTTTTATTTTTTGCACTATAAACAAAAAAAGCCTGACAATTTTGAAAAAAAATCAATATCAATTTTTTTTACTTTCTGTCATAATACATATCAAAAAAAAATGTATTCATCAGTTTAGGCCAATATGTATTCTTCTACAAATTTTTGGTAAAAAAAAATCACAATAAGCGTATATTGATTGGCTTGCGCAAAAGTTATAGCGTCTACAAAATAGGGGATAGATTTATGGACTATGGATTTATTTTTATTTATGTCTTTACTGGTTATGGCGGCGATCTGCGATTTTTAGCGGGACTGCGACAAATCTGACCCCAAGTGACACTTTTTGGGGACCAGTGACATTATTACATTGATCAGTCCTAATAAAATGCACCGATCTACGTATAAATGACACTGGCAGGGAAGGGGTTAACACTAGGGGGCGATCAAGGGGTTAACTGTGTTCCCTGGGTGTGTTCTAACTGTGTGGGAGCTAGGCTGCCTGGGACAACAAGGAGATCGCCGTTCCTGATCACTAGGGACAGCAGATCTCAAAGTTGTCCCCTGACAGAACAGGGATCTGTCTTGTTTACATAGGCAGACCCCCTTTTTGCCTCTCCTCACCACGATCGTGGGTGGCCGGCGGACACCAAGTCCGCAGGACCCGCGGGCGTGCACGCGCCTGCAGTTTAACATACACGGACTGACGTAAAGTTACGTCGGTTTGCACAGGAGAGCCGACCTGCCGCAGCATATATACTGTAGCTGGTCAGCAAGTGGTTAAGGATGCACTGAAATTTGGGAACGTGCTTACAGTGTTGCTGGGTCGGTGTAAAGGTTCTGACACTGTAAAGATAGACATGGATCTGGAGAGAGTCTGTAAGTGATCTGCTATGGTATCTGGAACCCCTAACCATCATCTCCTTAACTGTTCTGCAATAAAACCTTAAAAAGACAGAAGTGACTGGTGCCCAATATCTCGCCAACCCCCCCCCTCAATTTTAGCCATGGACTTAGCCCCAGGGTGAAATGCTAGCCCCTCCCTGCCTTTAAGGTGTTAGAGGGGTGCTACATATATATATATATATATATATATATATATATATATATATATATATATATATATATATATATATATATATATAATATATGCATTGATATATTAATCAGGTGCTAGGCTGGGGCAACCTTGAGCAGCGAGGCAATTCTATACAGATATGTCTATTGGGAGCCATATGTTTTTTTGTTTTTTGTTTATCCAGAAATACTTTTTGTTTAGAATACTTGCTTTGAAGCTGGTTTCTCTTGAACCTTAAACTTTTTGCTCCTCCCATGAACTTCCTATTTTAGCCATGTAGCACTTCCTGTTTGCCAGATCAATGTTCTCTCTCCAGCCAATTTCTCGCTCTTGTCACTCCTGCTGCCATCCTGTATCTCTACCGACCTTCGGCTTGTTTACTGTCTACGCTTCTGCTTGATCTCTACATGCATAGCTCCCAACTGATTTCGAGGGACTGTCCCTGATTTGGAGCAATGTTCCTCGGTCCCTCATTCCTTATCATTTGTCCCTCATTTTGGTCTAATCTATATAAATGTATATAAAATGCACTTTTTAATCTATCAAAAAGTGTTTTCCAGCGCTAAACATTTCATCTGATTTCTAAATTGCTGCATTTGTAAATTCCAAAAGCCAATATAAAGGAACAGTAGTGGTAAAAAAAAGCACTTGTGGGTATAACCAATCTTGTTTTTTTTGCACAATTCTCCTTTAAGGGGGCGTGGCAGGGGTGTGTCCTATGCCTGCATACTTTTGCGGATAGGAGTCCCTCATTCCCATCTCAAAAAGTTGGGAGGTATGTTACATGCTATATCGGCCACCGGAACCTGTTTTTCTCACCTCCTGGTGGGGCGATCCTGAGGACCACAACCTGGTACTAACATGCAGAAAAAAATATCTCCACCATCAGGAGCTCCGGTGAATACTCGTTAGTGCTTAGAATCTGCACCTCGGGTGAGCCCATGTCATTCGTCTGGGTGACCTGCTGCTGCACTTATCCAGGTGATCATTGGGAGCCTCTCGACTGCTATAGCTACTGGTCTCCGAGCCTGACCCCCTGACTGTGACAACTTAGTTTCTCTATTGATATGCACCAGTTCCTCCATCTCCTCTACCTGAGCTATCCTGCAAAACCAGTCCGAGCTCTCAGGCATCTTCGTGGAGTTCCACAGTCTGGGGATTACTGTTTTGGCCACGTTCTATAAGCTCAAAGGCAGAGAGCGATTGTATGTAGTGGGTGACATGTCAATGTGGTGGAGTAGGAATGAGGTGGAGTTAAAGGGAAGCTCATGGCTTGGCATTTTCTCAATCAGGAAGTGGACTTGAGACTTGAGCCCAAAAAGAAAAGGCAAAATTTCGGACAGGACCACCATATGCATAGGAGTGTGGCTCTCTGCTGTAGGCATCTCCAACATTTGTCTGAAAGGGAAGATGAAATGGTGTGGAGATGTGCCGGGTTGCGATGCCACCGACTTTGAAGTTTATAGGTTGTTTCTTGAATGTTAACATTAATGGAGCCTTTAAGGAGATCCATGTTCATCTGTCCTCAACTGTTTTCCGAGAGTGACAAGTCAAGCTCTTTTGTCCAAGCTGGATCTCTGTTAGGCTTGTAGGCATGGAAGAGGATAGTGTGCCTGCAGAGATATAGTGTCACAAATAAAAAATGTGTTGATTTTAAAGTAATTTTGAGTTGGGTGCCTCAAAAGTCCACTACTGTTCCTTCTTGAGTTTAGTCTATACCAGGTGGTCTCCAAGCTTCCTAAAGAAAAGGGCCCATTTACGGTCCAATCCCCGTTATTAGGGGGAGAAATAGTTGGGTGTCAGTGGGAGGAATAGTGCCCCATTTTTGTTGTCAGTGTGGAAAGAATTATGTCCCATTGTTGGTGTCAGTGACAAGAATAACGCCTCAAGGGCCCGATAAAGGCAAGCAAAGGGACACAGTTTGTAGACCACTGGTCTATTCTACACATGCTTATGCTGCTTGATGTAAATTTTACTTTGAGCCGAGTTTTTACCGCCCCTATTTGTCTAATTCTTTTGGAAGTGTGCTTCCCAAATGGAATATACACTTTCATGAATTAGTACCTTTGGGGATTTTATATGCAGATTGACATTGGTCTGAGTCCATATTGCTCTCTCTGATCTTATATAAAATACTAGTATTTTGTTTTTTGGATTGTATCTCTACCTGAAATATAGAGTACAATCCGTTTCTTACATACACTACCTCTACAATTACAGTTTGACGCTTCTTTCCTAGATACTTTCGTCTATGATGTTTGCTACCTGACCCATACTCAGATATCACTATCATTCACGAGTCTACATTTCACTTACATCACTTTACACTGGCTTCTGCTATACGATCCATCTGCACATTTCTGAGTATTTTGTCAAGTTTTTTCTTTTCTCCACCACTTTACATCTATTTCTTTCTTTATTGATGTATTGCCATTACTAGAATGATATGTTGTACAGTCACTAAGTTCCGATTACTTGTTTATACATGGAGAACTTTTCTGCCAATTCTTGCACAATATACATAATCACTTACTGTTTGAAAATTTTACATTCTTTTTGTATGATGATTATCTATGAGGATAGTCTGTGAGGACTTCCGGGATCAAGCCCACATTATTAGACCTCTTAATACATGTCTGAATGAGACAGTAATCACCATGGATCGCCGCTATGTTTGCGGTCCATGGTGCGATCTGACAAGTCCTCACTTCCTGCTTCCTTTGATACGCAGGCAGAGAGCGTCCTATCGTCATTCCTTCGGCCAGTACGTCATGTGACCGGCACGTGACCGCCAGGACGAATGGGATAGCTGCTCTGCCGATTGGATACCAGGAGTGAGGCTTGGTTTTTGACCACCTCCGATTGGCCACAGAAACACCATGTGACGTTGTGTCACGAATGATGCTGCCGAACCCGGAAGTCATCTCGTGCAACAGCGCTAATCAGCTGTTGCACCTCATTTCTGCTATAATATATAAAGCGCAGTTGTGTGGGGGGCTTATTCATACCCCAGCAGAAGCCTATGGAGGCGAAACGCGTCGGGTTCCTATGTTTACACCCCACCACCATCCACTGCGCTATTTTTTACTACTTTTTTACTACTTTTATACTATTTGATGCAAGTTTTACTTTGAGCCGAGTTTTTACTGCCCTCATTTTGTAATTTTTGGAAGTATACTCCCTAATAAAGTGCTGCAACGCTTTTTACCAGTAAGGATTTACACTATGTGGAAGTTTTTTTCTTTTTCCTTTCTTCATCTACTGGCTCACGTGGCTGACGTTTGAGGAAACGGTCATTCGGCGACCGCAACCAAATCCTGGGGGCCCTGGATTTCATCCTGGCACACCATCCGAGAACGTCCGACAAGACCCTGCACCAGTCTCCACACAGATCTCCACTCCATACCGCTTGACGGTCCAAGCTTGATTGACTCACCGCCAACGGCCTGTGAGTCCACCAGATCCGGTAAGGGCACTCTTTTGTCTTTTCTGCTTCGATGTTGGAACCATCCACATGAGCCAGGAACCTTCCCACAGTTAAGGACCCGTAATCGTCCTATAGGAAGACGGCCTACGTCCAGATTCTTGTGGGACTTATTTAGGAGTGCTCCATCTGTCCTCCAAATTAACATTGTCCACTTATTTATATCCCCTTATAGGGATTGTGACAACCCCCCCCCCCACTCTTTTTCTGGTTTTAACCCCTATGTACTGTATTTTTGCATGGAACTATATACTTAGCCTATCAATATACCCTGGATTATTTATTACATTTTTTTGCACGTCATATTAATATCACGGTTGTGTATGCATGTTTGCTTCCTAGCCACCTTATACGCCTCCTTCTTTGGGTTCCAACCCCAATGAACCAATTTTTTTTGTATGTAGAGCTGTTTATTTAGCATACTAAGACACCACATGGTACTATTTTTCTATGTTTTCACAATGTCATTTTGAATTATGGTTGTGTTTATATGATTGCTTCTCAAGCTATCCTATAGGTTGCTATCGAGCATTTCACTCCCTCATACATCTAAGTTTTTCTACTCTTACCTCATTCATTTTTTATTCACCCTTTTGGATGTCCCCTGAAAACATATAATTTCTTTTGGTTTCATAAACCCACATTTTAATCGTTACCTGGTTTGTCTAACGATTATTATTACCTGACTAATATTCTCTTTATCACTGTTCACTAGCGCCACACTTTTTTATTTTTATTTCTACTTGCAACGGTCAAATTGCTGTGTTGGCTGCTTTATAAGAGTTGGCGCAATTTCTACACCTTTTTTCCACATATTCTACACATGTGATGAGTTACCCTTGAATGTTAGCCCATTCTCACCTATATTAACCGCTTGCCGACCAGACGCCGTCATTATACTGCGGCAGGTCGGCACGATCGCCGTCACTGTACGTCGCGGGGTCGGGATAGCAGGTGCATGCACCCGCTGCACTGTGGGGGTGCCGATACTCATGGCCGACGGTCGCAATGACCGCCGGCCACGAGCGATCGCGGGCACGAGAGACAGAACAGGGACGTGTGTGTGTAAACACAAAAATCCCTGTTCTGTTCTGTGAGAAAGGACAGATCGTGAGTTCCTAATAGCTAGGAACCACGATCTATCATCTTCTCTAGTCAGTCCCCTCCCCCCACAGTTAGAATCACTTAACCTCTTGATCGCCCCCTAGTGTTAACCCCTTCACTGCCAGTGACATTTATACAGTAATCAGTGCATTTTTAATCGCACTGATCGCTGTATAAATGACAATGGTCCCAAAAAAATGTGTCAAAAGTGTCCGATGTGTCCGCCATAATGTCGCAGATCGCCGCCATTACTAGTAAAAAAAAAATAATCATAATAAAAATGCTATAAATCTATCCCCTGTTTTGTAGACGTTGTAACTTTTGCGCAAACCAATCAATATACGCTTATTGCGATTTTTTTTTACCAAAAATATGTAAAAGAATTCATATCGGCCTAAACTGAGGAAAAAAATTGTTTTTTTTTAAATATATTTTTTATTTATTTTTGGGGGATATTTATTATAGCAAAAAGTAAAAAGTTTTTAAAAAAATTGTCGCTCTTTTTTTGTTTGTAGCGCAAAAAATAAAAACCTCAGAGGTGATCAAATACCACCAAAAGAAAGCTCTATTTGTCGGGAAAAAAAGGACATCAATTTTGTTTGGGTGCAGTGTCGCACAACCGCGTAATTGTCAGTTAAAGCGACGCAGTGCCGAATCGCAAAAAGTGCTCTGGTCAGGAAGGGGGTAAAATCTTCCGGGGCTGAAGTGGTTAAGCAGTCCTATCAGCCCTGTCCAGTTCTCCTGTGTGAACTATAGAACACCTCCCGTCATGTAATGGACACGAGATGTTTGTAAGTCCAAAGAATACATATCGGCCTAAACTGAGAAAAATTTTATTTTTTTTAAAAAAAAATGGGGATATCTATTATAGCAAAAAGTAAAAAAATATTGTGTTTTTTTTTTTTTCAAAATTGTTGCTCTTTTTTTGTTTATAGCGCAAAAAATAAAAAACGCAGAGGTGATCAAATACCACCAAAAGAAAACTCTATTTGTGGGGAAAAAAGAATGTCAATTTTGTTTGGGTGCAGTGTCGCACGACCGCGCAATTGTCAGTTAAAGCGACGCAGTGCCGAATCGCAAAAAAATGGCCTGGTCATTCAGGAGCCAAATCTTCCCGAGGCTGAAGTGGTTAATAACACCTGAAATAAAGAAAACTAAAGCAGCCACCGTATCTCAAGACTGTTCAGTTTCAATAAACGACTTGTTCACATTTGCTGCACAGGACCACTAGAGGGCACTAGCACAATTCGGATGCCAGGGCTACTCCAGATTGAATTTACGTCAGTATGAGTCAAGCCTGTGTCACAATTTAATATCGCTGGTTGTCGTTTATCAGATGGACTTCCCGGTAACATCACACAGAGAAAACAACACTTTCTAAGAAAACCAACCCTGCAAAATTTAGACAAACCAGTGCGAAAAAAAGAAAAAAAAATGCTTTAAAAGGGACAATATATAGCCGTACGACATCGATCTCTGATCCAGTGCGGGGAAAAATAATCAGCTTTCATCCTCCTGTCCTGTTCCACCTCGTTAGACATTGGTGGTTTCCACTGAGAACGTCCGAATGTTTCCTTCTGACCCCTGGAAAGCATTTGTAATGAATTGTATGAGCATTCCATAGACCACTAAACTTGACTGGGGATTCCGCATTCGTTATTTAGGGTAATTCGTAACTTCGGATGAATCCGAATTCGTTACTTTCCATTTGTTTAGATGCGGCATTCGTTATTTCGGATAATCCGTAACTTTGGATAAATTCATATTCGTTACGTTCACTAACAGCCAAATTTGAAATTAATTTCCAATACCTATAATTTAATAGTTTATAACTGTTACTATAGTTTTCATTATTATTATTTTTTATTAGTAATAATAATAATAATAATAATAATAATAACTATAACAATGGTTAATAAACGTAAAGTTTTAATTATAATAGGAATTATCCAAATTTTTGTTCTTCTTTTTGGATTTTCTTTTTTCGGATTTTCATTATTTCGGATTTTCGTTCTTATTTTCTGATTTTCATTCTTCTTTTCGGATTTTCTTTTTTTGGATCTTCATTATTTCGGATTTTCGTTCTTATTTTCTGACTTTCATTCTTTCTGATTTTTGAATTTCGGATTTTCGTTCTTTCGAATTTTCGGATTTTCGTTCTTTTAGAAAATTTGTTTTCTGAAAAAATTTGTTAAACTTCCGAATTAACGAATGTGCCAAATTTTGACGAACAACGAATGTGGAATTAAATGAATTGCACATGTCTAACAAATACTGTACTGATTAGCCGTTTCCCGTCTGGCCTATGGCATAATGAGGTTGGTGGAAACCTCTCGTCGATCCGGGTGGACGCCGATGACTGATCACTGTAGCGGCCCGCTGCTGGTACCATGTGACCACTGTCACCATTCACAGCAGGTCACATGACAGTTGTATACAATGGATGGCTTCCTTTCAAGCCATTCATTGTATACAATTGTGTTGCCAGTTGTAATTGGTCAGTGTGATCACATAATACCCAGACAGGGCCAATCACAGTCCATCTGTGCCATGTGGTTAGCTCTAACAAATCACAGCTAACCACAACAAAACAAACTGAATGAATCAATTTCATTGAGTAAAATGCTTGCATATAGCAATTTAATGCACTGCTATAAGCAAACATAATGTGTAAAAAATGAAATAAAAATACCGATCACTTCTCCAGAGTAGTACAGTGTTAGTGTGGTAACATTATATTGCTCTCTGGTCAAAGGGTGTTAAAAAAAAATAAAAAAATAAATAATGCTAAAAAAAAAAAAAAAAAAAATTCGTACTTTTTTTCATACTTTCATTAGTCAGTGTCCCTGATCACTGCGACACCAATTATATAATGACGCTGTACTGCGCTAGTGACAGTATATAAAAAAAATAATAAAAATAGTTATATTCTTCTCTACTTTTAATAAAGATTTGATTGTGAGAAAAATTTAATTTTGCCCTAAATTCATGAAAAAAAAATTTATATATATATATATATATATATATATATATATATATATATATATATATATATATATATATATATATATATTTTTTTTTTTAAATGATTATATTAGAACATTATGTTGCTCTCTGGTCAAAGTGTGTTAAAAAAAAAATGATAAAAAAATAAAATAAAAAACATATTTTTTTTCATACTAGTCAGTGTCCCTGATCATCGCTTCACCACTTATATGATGACGCTGTACTGCGCTATTGACAGTATATTAAACAAAAAAAAAAGTTATATTCTTCTCCACTTTTAATAAAGATTTGATTGTGAAATAATAATAATAATAATAATTACAGTACTTAATTTTCCAAAAATGTATGACAAAAAAATGACAACTTAAAAAAAACTCGCCCTGCCTCCTACTATATACCTTGGACTGTCTACTTTCCCAAAAAGGGGTCATTTGGGAGATATCTGTACTGTCCTGGCATTTTTGGGTCTCAAGAAATGAGATTGTCAGTCAGTACATTGGGATCGATCCATTTTCAGATATATATCCCATAGTTTGTGGACTCTATAACTTTCCTACAGACTTATATACACTGATGTGGGTTATTTTCGCCAAAAAAATGCAGCAGAATATATTTTGCCCTAAATTAATGAAAAAAATAAATAATATATTTTCCAAAAAAAAAAAGATTATATTATAACATTATATTGCTCTCTGGTCAAAGTGTGTTAAAAAAAATGATAAAAAAATAAAATAAAATAAAAACATTTTTTTTTTCATACTAGTCAGTGTCCCTGATCATCGCTTCACCACTTATATGATGACGCTGTACTGCGCTATTGACAGTATATTAAACAAAAAAAAAAGTTATATTCTTCTCCACTTTTAATAAAGATTTGATTGTGAAATAATAATAATAATAATAATTACAGTACTTAATTTTCCAAAAATGTATGACAAAAAAATGACAACTTAAAAAAAACTCGCCCTGCCTCCTACTATATACCTTGGACTGTCTACTTTCCCAAAAAGGGGTCATTTGGGAGATATCTGTACTGTCCTGGCATTTTTGGGTCTCAAGAAATGAGATTGTCAGTCAGTACATTGGGATCGATCCATTTTCAGATATATATCCCATAGTTTGTGGACTCTATAACTTTCCTACAGACTTATATACACTGATGTGGGTTATTTTCGCCAAAAAAATGCAGCAGAATATATTTTGCCCTAAATTAATGAAAAAAATAAATAATATATTTTCCAAAAAAAAAAAGATTATATTATAACATTATATTGCTCTCTGGTCAAAGTGTGTTAAAAAAAATGATAAAAAAATAAAATAAAATAAAAACATTTTTTTTTTCATACTAGTCAGTGTCCCTGATCACCGACACACCACTTACATGATGACGCTGTACTGCGCTAGTTACAGAATTTAAAAAAAAATAGTTATATTCTTCTCTACTTTTAATAAAGATTCGATTTTGAAAAAAAAATAAATAATAGTTACATTACTTAATTTTCCAAAAATTTATGACAAAAAAAATGACAACTTAAAAAAACTCGTCATGCCTCCTACTATATACCTTGGACTGTCAACTTCCCAAAAAGGGGGTCATTTGGGAGAGATCTGTACTGCTCTGGCATTTTTTGGGTCTCAAGAAATGAGATTGTCAGTCAGTACATCGGGATCCATCCATTTTCAGATATATATCCCATAGTTTGCGGACTCTTTACTTTCCCTACAGACTTCCATACACTGATTTTAGGTTATTTTCGCCAAAGAAATGTAGCAGAATACATTTTTGCCCTAAATTCATGAAAAAAATATATATATATTTTCAAAAAAAATGTATTTTATTTTTTCATTTATTTTTTTGAAAATTATAAAAACCCCCAGCGGTGATTAAATACCACCAAAAGAAAGCTCCATTTCCTGTCGCATCATGGCAGCATATACATTGGGTTGTGACTCCGCCCCAAAACCCAATAGGACCACATAACTATAAATTGCAGAATGGGCCCCCGCCCCAGTATTCTCTTAGACCCCATTCACACAGGGGCAACACGACTTGGTGAGGCGACCTGCACACGACTGTCCGGGCGACTTGCAAAACGACTTCTGTATAGAAGTCTATGCAAGTCGCCCCAAGTCGCCCCCGAAGTCGTACAGGAACCTTTTTCTAAGTCGGAGCGACTTGCGTCGCTCCCCTTAGAACGGTTCCATAGCACAGAACGGGAGGCGACTTGTCAGGCGACTAGGTCGCCTGACAAGTCGTCCCTGTGTGAATAGGGTCTTACTTTTCCTCACCTGTCAGGACCGAATGGACCAGCACCCCCTTACCGCTTCGCCCCAGCCAGGTTCAAGCCTCTCCTGGGTGCAAGTCCTTGTCTGTACAGCCTCTAAATGAGCTAGATGGAAGGAACCCCACTCTGGTGATCTCTGGGATCTAACACTAAAAGTCTAAAAGTTTCTTATTGCCATAACATCGGCTAAAAGAGTTTCAGAGATGCAGGCCTTATTGGCAAAGGAACCTTACCTAATCATCTACCCATACAGGGTGGTCCTGAGGCCTTCAGATCGCTTCATCCCCAAGGTATCCTCTTCTTTCCACTTCAACCAGGAAATTAACCTCCCAGCTCTTGTTACGGAGCAGGGCAATCCTCATCCATTAGACGTCAAGGGTAACATCTTGGCAACCAACCCCTTCAGGAAGACGGAAAACCTTTCAGTCATCCCACACGGCTTTAGGAGAGGTCAAGCGGCATCGTCTCGCACCATCGCTTCATGCCTGGTGAAGGCCATCAAGAAGGCTTACTGGCTAAGTACATCACAAATTCCTGAGGGCTTAAAGGCACACTCCACCAGGGCAGTGGCAACCTCCTGGGCGGCCTACTGCAGAGTCTCTGCGGAAACTATTTGCAGAGCGTCCACCTGGTCTTCCAAAAACACCTTCATGTTGCATTACAAGGTGGATTCTGCTTGTTTATCGACAGTGGATTTCGGAAGAACTGTTATCCAGGCCAACTCTTTCTATTCCTTTTTGATAAACCTATTTTGCATTCCCACCCAGTCTGCGAGTTATTCCCCAAAGTGCCATGATGCGATAGGAAACCGGAAAATTGTATTCTCACCTTTCCGTAATTTTCCTTTCCTGTCGCATCTTCATGGCAGCATACAGATGCCCACCCTTCTGAGGTGATATATATATATATATATATATATATATATATATATATATACAGAGAATACAGGGGCGGGGGCCCTCTCTGCAATTTATAGTTATGTGGTCCTATCAGGTTGTGGGGGCGGAGTTACAACCCAAAGTGTATTGCTCCGTACACACGGTCAGATTTTCCGACGGAAAATGTGTGATAGGACCTTGTTGTCGGAAATTCCGACCAGTGTGTGGGCTCCATCACACATTTTCCATCGGATTTTCCGACACACAAAGTTTGAGAGCAGGCTATAAAATTTTCCGACAACAAAATCCGTTGTCGGAAATTCCGATCGTGTGTACACAAATCCGACGGACAAAGTGCCACGCATGCTCAGAATAAATAAAGAGATGAAAGCTATTGGCCACTGCCCCGTTTATAGTCCAGACGTACGAATTTTACGTCACCGCGTTCAGAATGATCGGATTTTCCGACAACTTTGTGTGACCGTGTGTATGCAAGGCAAGTTTGAGCCAACATCCGTCTGAAAAAATCCTAGGATTTTGTTGTCGGAATGTCCGAACAAAGTCCGACCGTGTGTACGGGGCATATGAGTATACAATTTTCCGGTTTGTGGGAACAAAATGATAAGAAATCTCATATGGGTACAGTGTAGCATGACTGCGCAATTGTCATTCAAAGTGTGACGGCGCTGAAAGCTGAACATTGATCAGGGCAGGAAGAGGGGGTGAAAGTGCCCGGGATTGAAGCGGTTAAGTTAATTTACTAGACAAAAAAATGCAAACTTTAACGTTTGTGCGGAAAAAATTTATAAATCCCCCCCCCACGGACACGAAGTGGTTAATCGATATCACTGATATTGGACTTTTTTTTTTCTCCCAGCAAAGCAACATTGTATCTCCTCCTCTCTCTTCATCTGTCTCTCCCGCTGTCTCCCCACCTCTCCCCTTCCGTGTCCTTCTGTCTCTTTCTCTTTTTTTTCTCTACTGGGGACAAACAACACACCCGCCAATTAATGATCATATCCTCCTAATTATCCAAGAACTATGGAAACAGGATCTGCCGCGTATCCATAGCAACACAAAAGCCACACACTATCGGGGATTGTTGTAGATAAAGAAATACTAGCGCAGGTAGTGTCATTATAGTGTGTGCGCAAAGACAGCCGCCTACTCATTTAAAATATATCTGAACCCCCCTCCCAAAAAAAAAAAGGCGTGATACTGTATGTTGCAACTTACTATTCCTTAGATGTGGAGGTTGCATTAGTTTGCTTTTTTAAGCTTTTTTATTTTTTTCTATTCTTTTCCCCTGGTGATCCTGCCACTAATACCCTTCCTGTCCTCAGGTGACAACACTCCCTCACTGTACTGTATCTTGATAGAACAGCGCTGTCACCCCCGGCTGCTCTCCTGATTTGGACTGCAAACATCTCCACCTCTCCATTCCATAGAGGGGAGGTGATTTGTAGTTCACAGGAGATAGCTGAGAAATCTAATAAGATTATTTGAAAATGTCAGTTCAGTCCACTGAAAGTTACAAAGACGCTGGACCTCTGGAACGATCAACAAATATTTTTCAATTTTTTTTTAGACTCAAAATAGAAAACTAGTGCAGCCACCACATCTAAGAACAATAAATATAATATAATATATAATATAATAAATAATATACATTTACATTTTTGTGCTTAGTCTTAGATATCGAAAAAGAAAAATAAACAAATAAATTATATATATATATATACAGTGGAACCTTGGATTACGAGCATAATCCGTTCCAGGAGAATGCTTGTAATCCAAAGCACTCGCATATCAAAGCGAGTTTCCCCATAGAAGTCAAAGGAAACGAAGATAATTCGTTCCGCATTGACTTCTATTGTATGCAATACCGCATGTGGCCAGAGGTGGGGGGGGGGCGCCAGAGATCCTCGGAAATACTCGGACGCGGAAAGCCTTGGAAACACTCGGGAACGGAGTATTTCCGATTGTTTCCGAGTATTTCCGAGTGGTTCCGAGTATTTCCGAACGGCACCGAGCCTTTCCGATGTGTCCCCGACGCCCCGGCACCTCTGGCCAAATGCGGTACTGCACACCCCATTATCTTGAATTCTGCTAGTTTTGCGAGACAACGCTCGCAAACCGAGTCAGAATTTACAAAAAAAAGTTGCTCGTCTTTCAAAACGCTCTTTAACCTCGTTACTCATTAACCAAAGTTCCACTGTATATATATATATATATATATATATATATATATATATATATATATATATATATACACTATATTAATATAAAATTATATAATAAAATATAATCTGCTTATATTTTGTCTTTCCTGGTTCTACCTATCCCCCCTCTTTAACATGCTAATGACAGAAGCTACACTATGTCACCAAAAGTATTGGGACGCCTGCCTTTACACACACATGAACTTTAATGGTATCCCAGTCTTCGTCCGTAGGGTTCAATATTGAGTTGGCTCTGCCCTTTGCAGCTATAACAGCTTCAACTCTTCTGGGAAGGCCGTCCACAAGGTTTAGGAGTGTGTCTATGGGAATGTTTGACCATTCTTCCAGAAAGCGCATTTGTGAGGTCAGACACTGATGTTGGATGAGAAGGCCTGGCTCGCAGTCTCCGCTCTAATTCATCCCAAAGGTGTTTTATGGGGTTGAGGTCAGGACTCTGTGCAGGCCAGTCAAGTTCCTCCACCCCACCCCAAACTTGCTCATCCATGTCTTTATGGACCTTGCTTTGTGCACTGGTCCAAATCATTTGGTGGAGGGGGGATTATGGTGTGGGGGTTGTTTTTCAGGGGTTGGGCTTGGCACCTTAGTTCCAGTGAAGGGAACTCTTAAGGTGTCAGCATACCAAGACATTTTGGACAACTTTGTGGGAATAGTTTGGGGACGGCCCCTTCCTGTTCCAACATGACTGCGCACCAGTCCACAAAGCAAGGTCCATAAAGACATGGATGAGCGAGTTTGGGGTGGAGGAACTTGACTGGCCTTTAGTATACTTTGAAACGATAAGTAGATTTCATTGATAGAATGGCAGGAAAGTTGCCTCTTACCGTCTTCGGAGTCGACCATGCTGAACCACGCCGGGCAGCGAATGTAGACCACTTTGCCAACCACAGCCGGCATCCAACATGTTATGTTATCCCACATTCCAGAGCAGCCTGAAAGACAGAGAAATAAAGTTTTATAAGGCTTACCTTTGTGGACCAAAGTTTTATAAGGCTTTTTTTTTGTTTGTCTTTTCTTTTTTTAACAATTTAATGGGATGGTTGTGATGGCACTGGGTTCCATTTATCAGGGTTTTATATGATGGTGATGGATCCCTGTTGATTTAGGCGGCTCACAGAGAAGGACGTCTACCAGGATATAGGTGCTTCATAATTTCATAATAAATTATATTATCAAACTAAATAAATATCCCAGAACTCAGGACTGTACAAACACAAAACAAATAATGAATAAATGGCAATATGAAATATATACTGTACATATAAATATAAAAAAGTATATATATATATATACATATATATATATATATATATATATATATATATATATATATATATATATATATATATATCTCAAGAATGCAGTATTTTAATTCAAAAATAAATATGATAGAAAGAGTCCCTCCTGTGTCCTGTATTATTATTTATTATATATAACAAACAAGGAAAACAAACCATACAATTAAAAACCGCTGTATTAGGTAAAAAACATATTATTGATTTGAATTCAATGTACATATGTAAATATATATATATATATATATATATATATATATATATACACACAGTGTATATATATATTTACAGTGGGGACGGAAAGTATTCGGACCCCCTTACATTTTTCACTCTTTGTTATATTGCAGCCATTTGCTAAAATCATTTAAGTTCATTTTTTTCCCTCATTATTGTACACACAGCACCCCATATTGACAGAAAAACACAGAATTGACATTTTTGCAGATTTATTAAAAAAGAAAAACTGAAATATCACATGGTCCTAAGTATTCAGACCCTTTGCTGTGACACTCATATATTTAACTCAGGTGCTGTCCATTTCTTCTGATCATCCTTGAGATGGTTCAACACCTTCATTTGAGTCCAGCTGTGTTTGATTATACTAATGGGACTTGATTAGGAAAGCCACACACCTGTCTATATAAGACCTTACAGCTCACAGTGCATGTCAGAGCAAATGAGAATCATGAGGTCAAAGGAACTGCCTGAAGAGCTCAGAGACAGAATTGTGGCAAGGCACAGATCTGGCCAAGGTTACAAAAAAATTTCTGCTGCACTTAAGGTTCCTAAGAGCACAGTGGCCTCCATAATCCTTAAATGGAAGACGTTTGGGACGACCAGAACCCTTCCTAGAGCTGGCCGTCCGGCCAAACTGAGCTATCGGGGGAGAAGAGCCTTGGTGAGAGAGGTAAAGAAGAACCCAAAGATCACTGTGGCTGAGCTCCAGAGATGCAGTCGGGAGATGGGAGAAAGTTGTAGAAAGTCAACCATCACTGCAGCTCTCCACCAGTCGGGGCTTTATGGCAGAATGGCCCGACGGAAGCCTCTCCTCAGTGCAAGACACATGAAAGCCTGCATGGAGTTTGCTAAAAAACACCTGAAGGACTTCAAGATGGTGAGAATTAAGATTCTCTGGTCTGATGAGACCAAGATAGAACTTTTTGGCCTTAATTCTAAGCGGTATGTGTGGAGAAAACCAGGCACTGCTCATCACCTGTCCAATACAGTGAAGCATGGTGGTGGCAGCATCATGCTGTGGGGGTGTTTTTCAGTTGCAGGGACAGGACGACTGGTTGCAATCGAGGGAAAGATGAATGCGGCCAAGTACAGGGATATCCTGGATGAAAACCTTCTCCAGAGTGCTCAGGACCTCAGACTGGGCCGAAGGTTTACCTTCCAACAAGACAATGACCCTAAGCACACAGCTAAAATAACGAATGTGTGGCTTCACAACAACTCCGTGACTGTTCTTGGATGGCCCAGCCAGAGCCCTGACTTAAACCCAATTGAGCATCTCTGGAGAGACCTAAAAATGGCCGTCCACCAACGTTTACCATCCAACCTGACAGAACTGGAGAGGATCTGCAAGGAGGAATGGCAGAGGATCCCCAAATCCAGGTGTGAAAAACTTGTTGCATCTTTCCCAAAAAGACTCATGGCTGTATTAGATCAAAAGGGGCTTCTACTAAATACTGAGCAAAGGGTCTGAATACTTAGGACCATGTGATATTTCAGTTTTTCTTTTTTAATAAATCTGCAAAAATGTCAACAATTCTGTGTTTTTCTGTCAATATGGAGTGCTGTGTGTACAATATGGGGTGCTGTGTGTACAATATGGGGTGCTGTGTGTACAATATGGGGTGCTGTGTGTACAATATGGGGGGCTGTGTGTACAATATGGGGTGCTGTGTGTACATTAATGAGGGAAAAAATGAACTTAAATGATTTTAGCAAATGGCTGCAATATAACAAAGAGTGAAAAATTTAAGGGGGTCTGAATACTTTCTGTCCCCACTGTATATATATCTATATCTATATATCTATAGATATAGATATATATATACCGTACACACACAAGGGGTCTTTAAAAGGTTTTTGAAACGGTGAGGGCAGGAGGAGTGGTATTTGTTGGCAGTTGGCATGCTCTGGTGAGGAGAAGACTTTTAAAAAAAAAAGTCTGGAAACTTTTTGAAAACTATGGTAATAATTGAAAAACCCATAAGATTATATTACGTATTTTATTTTACATATTATACATATTATATTATATATATTTTTTATATATATATATATATATATATATATATATATATATATATATATATATATATATATATATATATATACACACCTCAAATAATATTTTAATACAAAAATAGATATTATAGAAAGATCACCTCCCATGACCTGTATCATAATTTATTAAATATAACACCCAAGTAAAAAAAAAAAACAACAAAAAAAACGAACAAATAAAAACCATGGTATTAGGTAAAAAAACATAAAATTATATTACTGATTTATTTTTTATTTTTTTCTTAATTATATAACACAGACATTCTGTAATCTTCTGTTTTCTTCTCTCTCTTTTTTTTTTTTTTTGCATTGTCTGTAAGCCTCCTGAAATGCGTTGCCCTGTTTCAAGCTCGTTTAGTAAATCACCTCAACACCTTCCTTATTATAATGACAAAAAACACAGATATTTATATATTGAACATTAATTAAATGAATGTAGAGAATAAAGGTCAAGTCGATCACTTTTACCTGTTAATCAAAAAAAAAAATCTAAAACAAAATGAATGAATTAATAGGCTATACATTTAATTTCAGGGAAAATGATTATACTTTCTAAGAAATACAGAATAGAGTGAAAAGTGTGAATTAAGCTTGTGTATTTTGTATATTTCCATGCAAAAGCGGAACACATGGGGTATATAGCACAGGGTGTAATTTTCACACAGAGCTGAAATCAGCACGTCTTCCACATTACACCAGTTGGACAGAATCCTTCCTTCATCACTGTAAGGATGTTAAAAGGATTTGTCTTTATATAAAAAGCCTCGTTCATTACATTGATGCAGTTTGTGAAATTTTCTAATATATTTATTTGCCAAAAAAAGGCTTCTTTTATCACTTTTCTTTTTTATTCGTCTGTTTTGGGAAATTAGTGCTTTATACTCCCTAGGGGCATCTGGACTGGCTGGATATAATCTATTCACTGACCACCAATGTAAGGGGCACTACACTGACCACCAATGTAAGGGGCACTACACTGACCACCAATGTAAGGGGCACTACACTGACCACCAATGTAAGGGGCACTACACTGACCACCAATGTAAGGGGCACTACACTGACAACCAATGTAAGGGGCACTACACTGACCACCAATGTAAGGGGCACTACACTGACCACCAATGTAAGGGGCACTACACTGACCACCAATGTAAGGGGCACTACACTGACCACCAATGTAAGGGGCACTATAATAACCATCAATGTAAGGGGCACTACACTGACCACCAATGTAAGGGGCACTACACTGACCATCAATGTAAGGGGCACTACACTGACCACCAATGTAAGGGGCACTACAATAACCATCAATGTAAAGGGCACTACACTGACCACCAATCTAAGAGGGCACTACACTGACAACCAATGTAAGGGGCACTACACTGACCATCAATGTAAGGGGCACTACACTGACCATCAATGTAAGGGGCACTACACTGACCATCAATGTAAGGGGCACTACACTGACCATCAATATAAGGGGCACTACACTGACCATCAATATAAGGGGCACTACACTGACCACCAATGTAAGAGGCACTACACTGACCATCAATGTAAGGGGCACTACACTGACCACCAATGTAAGGGGCACTACACTGACCATCAATGTAAGGGGCACTACACTGACCATCAATGTAAGGGGCACTACACTGACCACCAATGTAAGGGGCACTACACTGACCATCAATGTAAGGGGCACTACACTGACCATCAATGTAAGGGGCACTACACTGACCACCAATGTAAGGGGCACTACACTGACCACCAATGTAAGGGGCACTACACTGATGACCAATGTAAGGGGCACTACACTGACCATCAATGTAAGGGGCACTACACTGACCATCAATGTAAGGGGCACTACACTGACCACCAATGTAAGGGGGCACTACACTGACAACCAATGTAAAGGGCACTACACTGACGACCAATGTAAGGGGCATTACACCAACCACCAATGTTAGGGGGCACTACACTGACCACCAGTGTAAGGGGGCACTACCATAACCATCAATGTAAGGGGCACTACACTGATGACCAATGTAAGGGACACTACACTAACCACCAATGTAAGGGGGCACTACCATAACCATCAATGTAAGGGGCACTACACTGACCACCAATGTAAGGGGCACTATACTGACCACCAATGTAAGGGGCACTACACTGACCACTAATGTAAGGTGCACTACACTGACCACCAATGTAAGGGGCACTACACTGACCACCAATGTAAGGGGCACTACACTGACCATCAATGTAAGGGGCACTACACTGACCATCAATGTAAGGGGCACTACACTGACCACCAATGTAAGGGGCACTACACTTACCACCAATGTAAGGGGCACTACACTGATGACCAATGTAAGGGGCACTACACTGACCATCAATGTAAGGGGCACTACACTGACAACCAATGTAAAGGGCACTACACTGACGACCAATGTAAGGGGCATTACACCAACCACCAATGTTAGGGGGCACTACACTGACCACCAGTGTAAGGGGGCACTACCATAACCATCAATGTAAGGGGCACTACACTGATGACCAATGTAAGGGGCACTACACTAACCACCAATGTAAGGGGGCACTACACTGACCACCAATGTAAGGGGCACTACACTGACCATCAATGTAAGGGGCACTACACTGACCATCAATGTAAGGGGCACTACACTGACCATCAATGTAAGGGGCACTACACTGACCACCAATGTAAGGGGCACTACACTGACCACCAATGTAAGGGGCACTACACTGACCACCAATGTAAGGGGCACTACACTGACCACCAATGTAAGGGGCACTACACTGACCATCAATGTAAGGGGCACTACACTGACCACCAATGTAAGGGGCACTACACTGACCATCAATGTAAGGGGCACTACACTGACCACCAATGTAAGGGGCACTACACTGACCACCAATGTAAGGGGCACTACACTGACCATCAATGTAAGGGGCACTACACTGACCATCAATGTAAGGGGCACTACACTGACCACCAATGTAAGGGGCACTACACTGACCATCAATGTAAGGGGCACTACACTGACCATCAATGTAAGGGGCACTACACTGACCACCAATGTAAGGGGCACTACACTGACCACCAATGTAAGGGGCACTACACTGACCATCAATGTAAGGGGCACTACACTGACCACCAATGTAAGGGGCACTACACTGACCACCAATGTAAGGGGCACTACACTGATGACCAATGTAAGGGGCACTACACTGACCATCAATGTAAGGGGCACTACACTGACCACCAATGTAAGGGGGCACTACACTGACAACCAATGTAAAGGGCACTACACTGACGACCAATGTAAGGGGCATTACACCAACCACCAATGTTAGGGGGCACTACACTGACCACCAGTGTAAGGGGGCACTACCATAACCATCAATGTAAGGGGCACTACACTGATGACCAATGTAAGGGGCACTACCATAACCATCAATGTAAGGGGCACTACACTGACCACCAATGTAAGGGGCACTATACTGACCACCAATGTAAGGGGCACTACACTGACCACTAATGTAAGGTGCACTACACTGACCACCAATGTAAGGGGCACTACACTGACCACCAATGTAAGGGGCACTACACTGACCATCAATGTAAGGGGCACTACACTGACCATCAATGTAAGGGGCACTACACTGACCACCAATGTAAGGGGCACTACACTGACCACCAATGTAAGGGGCACTACACTGATGACCAATGTAAGGGGCACTACACTGACCATCAATGTAAGGGGCACTACACTGACAACCAATGTAAAGGGCACTACACTGACGACCAATGTAAGGGGCATTACACCAACCACCAATGTTAGGGGGCACTACACTGACCACCAGTGTAAGGGGGCACTACCATAACCACCAATGTAAGGGGCACTACACTGATGACCAATGTAAGGGGCACTACACTAACCACCAATGTAAGGGGGCACTACCATAACCATCAATGTAAGGGGCACTACACTGACCACCAATGTAAGGGGCACTATACTGACCACCAATGTAAGGGGCACTACACTGACCACTAATGTAAGGTGCACTACACTGACCACCAATGTAAGGGGGCACTACACTGACCACCAATGTAAGGGGCACTACACTGACCACCAATGTAAGGGGCACTACACTGTCTACCAAGGTAAGGGGGTACTAAAATGACCACCAATGTAAGAGAGCATTACACCGACCTTCAAGGTCATATGACACTACACTTACCACCAACATAAGTGGGCACTACACTGAACACCAATGTAAGATGGCACTACACTGAGCATCAAGGTATCGGGACACAACACTGACTTACCACCAATGTAAAGGGGCACTTCTCCACTAATTAACAATGTCAGTAAGCAGACTTTAATGTTTTAAATACCAGAACATTTTTTTATTGCCTAGGACAACATTATTTTAGTAATCATGAAATGGAGTAATAATAATAATAATAATGTTAATAAAAACATAGGAGGCGGGACAGCGGCTGCACGGCGATTCAGATCCATTTCTGACACACAGCGTGACATCGCATTACCAGGCACTGGGGAGGCTGTGTAGGACAGGAGTGAGAAGAGGAGGAGGAGGGAGGGGAGACTCTGAGGGGCGCGTCGGGATGAAACATGTGCGGCACCCGGCGGGATGGCCCCGCCCCTTCTTTCGGCGCCATTATCGGCAGCATTTCTCTTTTTCGGCAAATTGCCGAAAAGGCCATTTTCGGCCGATATGTTTCGGCGGCCAAAAATTTGGTGCATCCCTAATTTGTAAGACAATTTACTGTAAAACAGTTTATTGATATGAATTATTTCTTTTTACTCTGTTTTCCAAAGGCCGTTTTATTTTTATTTTATATGACCAGCAGCAGAGGATTAGAAGCTCCTCCTGCTTATGTTTCCCTGCAGACAGGCTGGGAGAGAGCTGGGTCATGTGACAGCTGGATATCGGTTAGGAAAAAGGTACTTACCGGTAGATGTTTTTTTTTTTATTAAAATAATTACAGTGCCATCATCCATTTACAGAAAAAGAAGGGATAATGTAAATTAAACAGTGTGTGTTTAGTATCACTTTAACCACTTCAGCCACAGAAGAATTTACCCCCTTCCTGACCAGGCCATTTTTTTGGGATACGGCACTGCGTCGCTTTAACTGACAATTGCGCGGTCGTGAGACGTTGCACCCAAAAAGAAATGTATGTCTTTTTTTCCCCCCACAAATAGAGCTTTCTTTTGGTGGTATTTGATCACCTCTGCAGTTTTTATTTTTTGCGCTATAAACAGAAAAAGAGTGACATTTTTGAAAAAAACACATTATTTTTTACTTTTTGCTGTAATAAATATCACCCCCCCCCCCCCAAAAAAAAAGAAAAACGAATTCCTTCATCAGTTTAGGTCGATATGTATTCTTCTACATATTTTTGGTAAAAAAAAATCGCAATAAGCGGATATTGATTGGTTTGTGCAAAAGTTATAGAGTCTACAAAATAAGGAAAACATTTATGGCATTTTTATTATTATTTTTTTTTAACTAGTAATGGCGGTGATCTGCGATTTTTTTATCGGGACTGCGACATTGCGGCGGACACATCGGACACTTTTGACACTTTTTTGGGACCAGTGACATTTATACAGCGATCAGAGCTAAAAAATAGCCACTGATTACTGTATAAATGTCACTGGAAGGGAAGGGGTTAACACTAGGGGGCGATCAAGGGGTTAACTGTGTTCCCTATATGTGTTCTAACTGTGGGAGGGAATGTGGCTGACTAGAGGAGGAGACAGATCGCTGTTCCTACTTAGTAGGAACACACAATCTCTCTCCACTCCCCTGACAGAAGCGGGATTTGTGCATTTACACACACAGATCCTGGTTCTTGCTCTGTCGCAGGTGATCGCGGGTGCCTGGCGGTCATCGCACCCGCCGGGCTCACGCATTGGCTCCGGGGACACGCGCGCCTGCTACAGCGTATTAAAGAGCCGACGTACAGCTACGGCGGCTCGCTCAGGGGAGCCATCCCTGAGTCGGGAAGCGGTTAAGCATAAGCCTAGGTTAACACTAGTGCGGGTTCGGGACGTGTGCATAATCGTGTTCGATCCTGACCAGCACAGAAACACAACACACTTTAGCAGACATGTGGGGGCACCATTAGTTCCTAAATTATTGACCCCCGGAAACATGTTGGATGTTTTTCTTACAAGCACCTTGGACCATTTCACCATTTGGTTTGGTACGGGAATGGCTGAGGTGCCAAAACAGAGCTAGCTGTGTTCAAATCCTTTGCACCGGCACCTGGGGTGTGGTTTTGTGTGCTCCAAACAGCATGATGCTAGAGCAACATATGGTTGTGTGTGGTACCATTTAAAAATAAAAAAAGGCCAGGGGCTTCTTTCCCCACATTTCTTTCTCCCAGGTACAGCAGCCCATTCAAATGAAATGAAGCGTGAAACGCGTCGCACAATGTGAACCAGGGTTTAATAGCACCCCCGGCGTGTCTGCTAAAGTGCAGAGCATTACTGTGTGATTATGCACGTGTTCCTCACCTGTATTGTGGGAATCTAGACTACAGCCGTGGCCAAAAGTTTTGAGAATGCCACAAATATTAATTTTCACAAAGTCCGCTGCTTCAGTGTTTTTAGATCTTTTTGTCAGTTGTTATTATGGTATGCTGAAGTATAATTACAAGCATTTCATAAGTGTCAAAGGCTTTTATTGACAATGAAATGAAGTTTAGGCAAAGAGTCAATATTTGCAGTGTTGACCCTTCTTTTTCAAGACCTCTGCAATTCGCCCCGGCATCCTATCAATCAACTTCTGGGTCACATCCTGACTGATGGCAGCCCATTCTCGCATATTTAATGCTTGGAGTTTGTCAGAATTTGTGGAGGGTATTTTGTTCACCCGCCTCTTGAGGATTGACCACAAGTTCTCAATGGGATTAAGGTCTGGGGAGTTTCCTGGTCATGGACCCAACATTTCGATGTTTTGTTCCCCAAGTCACTTAGTTATCACTTTTTTTCCTTATGGCAAGGTGCTCCATCATGCTGGAAAAGGCATTGTTCCTCACCAAACTGTTCTTGGATGGTTGGGAGAAGTTGCTCTCGGAGGATGTTTTTGTACCATTCTTTATTCACGTGTTCCCCATGTGAGCCCACTCCCTTGGCTGAGAAGCAACCCCACACATGAATGGTCTCAGGATGCTTTACTGTTGGCTTGACACAGGACTGATGGTAGCGCTCACCTTTTTATCTTCAGACAAGGTTTTTTCTGGATGCCCCAAACGATCAGAAAGGGGATTCACCAGAGAAAGTGACTTTTCCCCAGTCCTCAGCAGTCCAATCCCTGTACCTTTTGCAGAATATCAGTCTGTTCCTGATGTTTTTCCTGGAGAGAAGTGGCTTCTTTGTTGCCCTTCTTGACACCAGGCCGTCCTCCAAAAGTCTTCTCCTCACTGTGTGTGCCGATGTCCTCACACCTGCCTGCTGCCATTCCTGAGCAAGCTCTGCACTGGTGGTGCCCCGATCCCGCAGCTGAATCAACTATAGGAGACGGTCCTGGCGCTTGCTGGACTTTCTTGGGCGCCCCGAAGCCTTCTTCACAAATGCAGTAGAAATGTTTTCTTATGTGATTAAAGTGATTGTAAAGGCTCGTCAAAAAATAAATAAATAACTAACCTGTTATACTTACCTCCTCTGTGCAGTTGGTTTTGCACAGAGCAGTCCGGATCCTCCTCTTCTCAGGTCTCTTTTTGCTGCTCCTAGCCCCTCAGCCAGCAGATTGCTACAGGGGGCACCCAAGCCGAGTCAGAGCTCCGTGTATCTATTCAGACACTCTCTCCCTTGATTGGCTGACTGACTTTGATTGACAGCAGTGGGAGCCAATGGCGCCGCTGCTCTGTCTCAGCCAATCAGGAGGAGTGTCAAAACATAGATATAAAGATTACTGCGCTAACTCAAATGCAAAGTAAAAAAGCTGCTACATAAACAATCTGATAAAAATGTAAAGGGTGAATGGTAAATAATGTACCGCTAAAAAGTGAACACATATATCAATATGTAAGTGAATAAAGCAAAAAAAACGAATATACAAAAATGGAAAGAAGTCCAATAAGTGTGAAAGTCCTGAGAAGGGCTATGTGCGTCAACCAACAAATGATGACTGATCAAGGATGGAATACGCTGGCACTGTCCGGCATGAGAAGCATCAAGGATGGTACATCTTCAACCAAAAAAGGGGAAGTATATATACTATTACATAAACAGGTGGACTTGAATGTCAGCGACAGGGAGTCATAATGGCAAGGATGCCGGGATCGGCAGATCAACAGAACTCCAACGGACCAACGACCTCCAAACACGATTCCAAAGGGTGTTGTGCACAACCAATAAACCAGACCTCAGATGAAGAGGGTGCCAAGGATGGACCTTAGACGTGGAAGGACCGGACTTGAATGTCAGCGACAGGGAGTCATAAAGGCAAGGATGCCGGGATCGGCAGATCAACGGAACTCCAAGGGACCAAGGACTTCCAATCACAACTCCAAAGGGTGTTGTGGACAACCACCAAACCAGACCTCAGATGAAGAGAACTCCAGTTATGGACCTTAGGCGTGGAAGGACCGGCTGGACCGCAAAGGAACTCTCGTCCGGAAAGTTATGCAAAGAAAAAATGCCTCCATATGGTGTAAGTCAAAAAAATGTTTTTTTTATTTCTAAAAACCGGCATACCTCAATAGGAATAAAATAGGAATAAAAACTGTGATCACAGAGTAAAAATGAGGGGCAATGTGAGAAGCAGAATGCCAAGACCGACGCATTTCGTCCCAAAGGACTTTAACTGGGGCACCATATGGAGGCATTTTTTTCTTTGCATAACTTTCCAAACGAGAGTTCCTTTGCGGTCCAGCCGGTCCTTCCACGCCTAAGGTCCATAACTGGAGTTCTCTTCATCTGAGGTCTGGTTTGGTGGTTGTCCACAACACCCTTTGGAGTTGTGTTTGGAAGTCCTCGGTCCCTTGGAGTTCTGTTGATCTGTCGATCCCGTCATCCTTGCCTTTATGACTCGCTGTCGCTGACATTCAAGTCCACCTGTTCTGGTAATAGTATATATACTTCCCCTTTTTTGGTTGAAGATGTACCATCCTTGATGCTTCTCATGCCGGACAGTGCCGGCGTATTCCATCCTTGATCAGTCATCATTAGGTGGTTGACGCACATAGCCCTTCTCAGGACTTTCACACTTGTTGGACTTCTTCACATTTCCATTTTTGTATATTTGTTTTTTTTGCACCATTCACTTACATATTGATATATGTGTTCACTTTTTAGGGTTACATTATTTACCAATCAGGAGGAGTGTACTGGATGGCTGAGGGGATCGTGGACATCGCTGGAGAGAGAAGGAGCTCAGGTAGGTAATTAGGTGGGTGCTCGGGAGGCTGCTACGCACAGAGGGTTTTTTATCATAATGCATAGAATGTATTAATAAAAAAAAAACCTTCTGCCTTTACAACTCCTTTACCAACTGGCTTACTAGGCACTTGAACCCCCCTCCTGTCCAGACCAATTTTCAGCTTTTAGCGCTGTCGCACTTTTGGTGACAATTGCGCGGTCATACAACACTGTACACAAATGAAATTTTTATCATTTTTTTTCCCTACAAATAGAGCTTACTTTTGATGGTATTTGATCACCTCTGCAGTTTTTAGTTTTTGTTAAAAAAAATTAAAAAGACAGAATTTAAAAAAAAAAAAAAAATTTTTTTATATTTTGTTATAAAATTTTGCAAACAGGTAATTTTTCTCCTTCGTTGATGTACGCTGATGAGGCGGCACTGATGGGCACTGATGTGTGGCAGTGATGGGCACTGATGTGTGGCAGTGATGGGCACTGATTGGGCACTGATTGATGGCAGCACTGCTAGGTGGCACTGATTGGCACCACTGGAGGGCATTGATAGGTGGCACTTGTGGGCATTGACAGGTGGCACTTGTGGGCACTGTGGGCACTGGCAGGTGACAATAACAGATGGCACCTGTTGGCACAGATGAGGCATATGTGCCTCCTTTCTCTTCGGGACCGATGTCCCTTTGACATAAGCCGGTGATCGGCTTGTTTTTCCTCCTCACGCTGTCAGCGTGAGGAGAAAACTAAACCGATCACCGAGGTTTTGTTTATATCATGTGATCAGCTGTCATTGGCTGACAGCTGATCACATGGTAAGGGGCTGGGACCGGCCCCTTACTCGGATCTGTGATCATCCGAGTCTCAGTGTGCGTGTGCACAGGGGAGGACGTCCTATGACGGCCTCCCGGAAATTGAGGTCTGCGCTGTAGCCGTCATTCGGCTATGGCCCGGACCTCAAGTGGTTAAGTTAATTTTCATGGCAAAGAAGGACTTTGCAATTCATCTGATCACTCTTCATAGCGTTCTGGGAGTATATGCAAATTGCCATTATAAAAACTGAGGCCGCAGACTTTGTGAAAATTAATATTTGTGTCATTCTCAAAACTTTTGGCCGCGGCTGTACATATAAAGATCCTTTTCCTGGCGTGTGAACTGAGCCCAATGTATCAATTGTATATTCCTTCTCAAAAATAAAATGTGCAAAATGTAACAATTTATACCAGCGAATTCAAGGTAATAGGCCCCCAGCTGTCACAATAGAATTATTATTGATTATTTGGGTTTTTTTTTTTTTTTACTTAATTATTTTGAACTCGTGTTTTTAACTTAGTTTGTGCAAAAACTGATGTTCTAAAAATATATCCTGGCCTCGTTTATTGATATTGATTAAATCGGCAAGCGTCGGGCCAGGTATATACTCTGCAGATGGCTGTGGATTTGATGTTATTTATGTAGATACGTCACGGCAGCAGATGTCCTGTCCTGACTGGTCAGCCCGACGGAGATTGATGGCTCTGTTATCATAAATGAGCAGAGTAGAACCTCAGGCATTTCACGTTACTCGGTATAATGAGAAAGCAGCTGGTGTTTTCTCTAATAGAGTCGTATGGTGGAATCACTTCTCTCCCTCCTCCCTCCAGTCTGCAGCACACGCCGCCTCTTCCCAATCCACACTAAATGCGCAATACATTACCCCATGGCACACCATGGCACAGCGCCCCCCGAAGCTTCAGCCTTTTATTTTTTTCATATTATATCGGAGACGAGAAAACATGTAAGAATGGGGATGTCTATCTCAGCTTGGTGCAATGGTGCAATATAACACAGATATACAATACAGAGACTCCCGGGAACACAAGCAATGCAACAAAAAAAAAAAGAGGATAGTTTACAAAATAATATAATCACAAGCACAAAAAAAAAAACAAAGACAATTTAAAGCAGAACAAAAGCAGACAAAAATAGCAACATAAAAATGGAAAGCCCATTAATAGATAAAGAGGTGGCCAGCATTATTTAATCTTCTGAGATTAGGTTGTCCTGGACCTGGACCCCAGCTTGTGACTGGACAGTGAATAGCGAAACAGCACAGTGTTGTCCTGTGTTGTCCTGGGCCTGGCACAAGTTGTCCTGGACCTGGCCCCCAGCCTGTGACTGGACAGTGAATAGAGAAACAGCACAGTGTTGTCCTGGGCCTGGCACAGGTTGTCCTGGACCTGGCCCTCAGCCTCTGACTGGACAGTGAATCGAGAAAGAGCACAGTGTTGTCCTGGGCCTGGAACAGTTTGTCCTGGACCTGGCCCTCAGCCTCTGACTGGACAGTGAATAGAGAAACAGCACAGTGTTGTCCTGGGCCTGGCACAGGTTGTCCTGGACCTGGCCCTCAGCCTCTGACTGGACAGTGAATCGAGAAACAGCACAGTGTTGTCCTGGGCCTGGCACAGTTTGTCCTGGACCTGGCCCTCAGCCTCTGACTGGACAGTGAATAGAGAAACAGCACAGGTTGTCCTGGACCTGCCCCCCAGCTTGTGACTGGACAGTGAATAGAGAAACAGCACAGTGTTGTCCTGGACCTGGCACAAGATGTCCTGGACCTGGCCCCCAGCCTGTGACTGGACAGTGAATAGAGAAACAGCACAGTGTTGTCCTGGGCTAGGCACAGGTTGTCCTGGACCTGGCCCCCAGCCTGTGACTGGAGAGTGAATAGAGAAACAGCACAGTGTTGTCCTGGGCTTGGCAAAGGTTGTCCTAGACCTGGCCCCCAGCTTGTGACTGGACAGTGAATAGAGAAACAGCACAGTGTTGTCCTGGACCTGGCACAGGATGTCCTGGACCTGGCCCCCAGCCTGTGACTAGACAGTGAATAGAGAAACAGCACAGTGTTGTCCTGGGCCTAGCACAGGTTGTCCTGGACCTGGCCCCCAGCCTGTGACTGGACAGTGAATAGAGAAACAGCACAGTGTTGTCCTGGGCTTGGCAAAGGTTGTCCTAGACCTGGCCCCCAGCTTGTGACTGGACAGTGAATAGAGAAACAGCACAGTGTTGTCCTGGACCTGGCACAGGATGTCCCGGACCTGGCCCCCAGCCTGTGACTAGACAGTGAATAGAGAAACAGCACAGTGTTGTCCTGGACCTGGCACAGGTTCTCCTGGACCTGGCCCCCAGCCTGTGACTGGACAGTGAATAGAGAAACAGCACAGTGTTGTCCTGGGCCTGGCCCCCAGCTTGTGACTAGATAGTGAATAGAAAAACACACAGGCGCAGTAGGAACCCGGCTGTGAAGGCGCAAGGCTTTACTGCCAGTTTCCCTTACTTGTATCACTTATATGATCCCGGCGCCTGCACCCAAAGTCGATTAATGAATCAACTCAGGTGAGGACATTGCTGGATCCTGGGACAGGTAAGTGTCTTTATCCCAGTCATACCGGCCGTATGCAAATTTGCGTTCATGCTTGAAGGGGTCATACTGAGATGATGCCAGCAGCTGCAGGCATCACCCCGGTACCGTTTTTTAGAGCCAGCGGTTGGCTTTTTAGTGACAACAATTGAAGTGGCTAAAAGCCCCACAGCTGTTATTCTAAAGGAGCGGGAGGGGATATCCCCCCTCCCGCCACCTTCCGCCGCTCTTCTTGGGCCTCCCATCCCACTGGGAGACCCGAGCCACCAGCCGGCATATCCGGCAGCTAGACTGAGACCCGAACAAAGCCGGGGGCACCAATTTAAAAAAAAATTACAGTATTTCAGAATCGCAGATTTGGGCGTTTTGAATAGTTTCAAGTGCTAAGGAGGGGTTTGGGTCTTTTAAACCCCCGATCCCCCCATAAAGAGTACCTGTCACCACCTATTACTGTCACAAGGGATGTTTACATTCGTTGTAACAGCAATAAAAGTGATCAGAATTATTATTTTTTTAAAGGGACAATGTAAAATAAATAGGAAAAAAAATTAAAAAATTTAAAGCGCCCCCGTCCCCGCGTGCTTACGCAGCAAAAAAATGCATACGTAAGTCACGCCTGCAAATGTAAACGGTTTTTAAATCACACATGTGAGGTATCGCCGCGATAATCAGAGTGAGAGCAATAATTCTAGCAAAAGACCTCCTCTGTAACTCTAACCTGGTAACCGTTCTTTTTTTTTTAAAGCGTCGCCTATGGAGATTTTTAGGTACCGTAGTTTGTCGCCATTCCACAAGTGTGCTCAATTTCAAAGCATGACATGTTAGTTATCTATTTACTCAGCGTAACATAATTTTTCACACTATACAAAAAAATTGGGCTAACTTTACTGTTTATTTTTTTTAATTCATGAAAGTGTCTTTTTTTCACAAAAAATTGCATTTGAAAGACCACTGCACAAATACCGCGTGACATAAAATGTTGCAACGATCGCCTTTTATTCTCTAGGGTCTTTGCTTAAAAAATAATTTTCTAGCAAAAAATTTTCTAGCAAAAAATACGGCTTTTAGTTTGTCAGCAACAAATATCAGAGATAGGCTTAGGCATGAAAGGGTTAAAACAAAAGTCAGCAGCTACAGTGTTTGTTGGGGGGGGGGGGGAGCCTGGAGCTTCTGCATCACAACGGTAAAGGTGCAACGTTTTAGGCCATATAGGAAATCTGCATCAGGCAAGCAGTGGTGGCTTGTGGTGAAAATTTTTGATAGAGGGGAGAAATTTTTTGAAAAAAACTCATCAATTGCAGCCACTGTGCCCATAAATTGCAGCCACTGTGCTATCAATTTCAGCCACTGTGCCAAACGCCGCCACTGTGCCCATTAAACGCTGCCACTGTGCCATCAAGTGCCGCCACTGTGCCCATTAAACGCTGCCACTGTGCCCATTAAATGTTGCCACTGTGCCATCAAATGCTGCCACTGTGCCCATCAAACTCTGCCACTGTGCCATCAAATGCTGCCACTGTGCCATCAATTGCAGCCACTGTGCCATCAAACGCTGCCAGTGTGCCCATCAAATGCTGCCAGTGTGCCAATCATATGCTGCCAGTGTGCCCATCAAATGTGGCCAGTGTGCCCATTAAATGCTGCCAGTGTGCCCTTGAATGCCCCCAGTGTGACCCCCGCCTGCTTGCCGCCTGCCTGGCACTTAACCTGTCTTGGTGGGGCAGCGGGAGACAGCGACGAGCGGGGTCCTCCATGCATCTCTTGCCATCCTCATCTCAGGTCCTCTCCTCCTGATAGGCATCCAATAGCGGCGCCTGTCATTTCAGCCAATCAGGTGACAGGTAACAGACCCGAGCACCTGATTGGCGGAGAGGCGGTTTAGTGTTAGGAAAGCGAATTTTCATTCGCTTTTCTAACACAGCTGAGTGACCTGCGAGCGCCCAGCATGGCGCTCGCAGGTCACCTTTTTTTAAGCCTCGGGTGCTTCAAAAACACCCCCTGCTGCTGTAATTTAGGCGCCCAGCGCCCCCAAAAGGGGGCCGGGCGCCTGAATAGGGGGTGGCAGCAGCGGCCATAGATAGATCCATGCAATGCATGAATCTATCTATTGGTGATAGAGGGGGGGTGGCAGGAGAGAGGGGGCGGCGCCCGTGCGCCCTTAATGCACGGGCCGCCACTGTAGGCAAGTAATATATGCAGCCTGGCACTTTCCAGAAACAAGTGTGATGGGAATTATATAGGTGTTCTTACTGAATCACTCTGCATGCAATTAAAATTGTGCGCTCGTAGAGCAATCAGATCCTGAGAACATATCCAGAGATTTGCTTATGTATGTTGCAGGAATACAGGCTGCAGATCTACGCTTGCTGAGACTTGCTTTGAAGTTATCTGCTACCTACACATTACTCCACTTTGCCTAAAATAAATATTTCTGAAGCCGGAAGTGCTAATGCCGTAATATTTGACAGTTCCAGGCCCTCTCCTGGGTTTGCTGTTCCATCTCTTAGTAACCCCTAGACTGCAGCTTATCCACGATCCCCAGCCAGACTCACCTCCCATCCAGTCTATGGGAAGATTTGTGTAGTATGTCTGTACTGAGAGGAAGCAGAGCTCAGCAACGGGGCCGCAATTCAATAGCAGATCATATATTTCACACATTCAGATATCCAGCGCTGCCTGTACAGGGGCACAAGATGGCGTCACACGCTAAAACCACTTGTGTGTTTCCTGTCACAGGGGACACTTCATATCAGAAATATATGAGCTTTGTTAACTGCAAGTCACACTACATCCTGGAGAAGCTAAAGATGTATTCTTTTTAAAAGAAGCAATTGCACCCTGTGCCAAAAAAATGCTACAACTACTATTGTGTAATGTGTATATTATTAAAACATGCCAAGTCAAAAATATATTTTTCTCGTTTTGGATGGAGTGCTGAGGGATTAGAACCCCAGTTGAGATTTTGGCTTTGTTTACTGTAAAAATATAGGTGGTTGAGTCTTGTTTTTAGCACCCATCGCCACCCCCAACTTCCATCTCTGACTGCCTCTCAGTCCTCTCTGGCATGCCTCTCCCAGCTCTCCCGACTGTGCCTGCCACTCACCGACACCTGATGGATCCCTCCTGGGGACTTGCCCGGCAGTATTCCCCGCTGTCTTCTCCTGCTCCTGTTCAGGACACCCCTTGGATTGTGTGAGGTTCCCTTACAGCTCCGAGCCCCTGGCCCAAGGTCACCCCGCCCCTCTCCCCCAGACCGGGGAGCTTCCTCCAAGGCCCTGACAGCCTAATACTTCATCTCCAGTTCTTCCACCAGAACAACTCCTCCCCAGCTGGGATGACCCTAGGTATTTAAGGAGGCCTGCCCCCTGCCAATCCAGGTTGGGGATTAATCAGGGCTCCTCAGAACACCCAGACAGCTCCACCCTTCTTCCACTCCTTCTTTCTAGAAGCCTCTAGAACAGGGGTCTCAAACTGGCAGCCCTTCAGCTGTTGCAAAACTACAAGTCCCATGAGGCACTGCAAGGCTGACAGTTACAAGCATGACTCCCACAGGCAGAGGCATGATGGGACTTTAGTTTCACAACAGCTAGAGGGCCACCAGTTTGAGACCCCTGCTCTAGAAGCAGAAGGGAGGTAACCGAAAGGTGAAACTAGCTGTGAGTCACCAACCTACTCTAAACCACTCCCAGCCACAGATCAAAACAAACAGGCCTAGCTTTAAGCTAGGCCTGCCTAAATTTACCTGCACTGACAAAAATCTCAACTCTAGCACCTACCTAAGCAGAGGGTGCTACACACACAGTTGCAGAATGGTGCGGTGGCCTTTCAAGGGTTGAAACAGTTATCCAAGAGGCAACACATCATTTCTGATTCTGCTGTGGTCTGTGCTTTTTCCACCCGATCACACTATGGTACCCTTAGATGGCCTGAAGATTTGGGGGCCACTAACTCATCCTTCAATTCTCGCAGTAGTCTATTATTACAACTACTACAACTACTCCCTTTTAAAAGTTCCTGAAGTACCAGATTCACCATCAATGTACAGGATTTTCGACTGCTGGTAAGAAGACTTTCAGGTTCACTGCTAGTCTTTCACGTTCTTGCCCTACAAAGATAAAACCCAACTCTGGAAAACGTATGTAGCGATGGCACCGCGGGGTTGCTACGTGTTACAGCATCCACACATTTCACCCTGATCCCAGACCTCCATTAGACACACTTCTCAGTAGAACAAGTTGGCTGACCCTAAACTTGACAGACTTTTATCTCAGAACACTTCTTCCTCAGCACACTTCCTCCAGCACACGACTTCACTGTCCAACTTTAGTACTCCTGTCACACCATCAGCACATGACTAGGCCTCATTCTGAATAAGTCCCAGTGTCTTTACTTGATGACCCTTTGTAAGCCGGGGTCTGCAGTACCCTTTTGTGGTAGCAACCGATTTACTTGAGAAGAATAAATGTTGATGGACTACTGATCCCAGCAAGTGCGACTTGAAAGTCCTGCCCGCCCTCCTGGCTCCTTGACACAAAACTCCCACAGTCTCTCCCTCTGGCTCTACATCCAGCTCCCCTGGCATGTCTCTTCCAGATCACTCCACTCACTGTGCTTTCCACTCACCGATACCTGTCCTGGATCCCTCCTGAATGACTTTACTCTGGGACGTGCTGACCAACTGTCCTTCGAGCTCCTGTTCCAGGACACCTCTCCATGTCCGTGTAAGGAGAGGCTCCCTCCCAGCTCCCAAGCTCCCCGCCTGAGGTACACCCCCCCAGAAAGGGGGTTCCCTCAGACACGACAGTCTAACACTCCATCATCCAGTTCACCCAGGCGACAACTCCCCCCCCCCACAGCAAGCTGACCATGGGTATATATAGGAGGCTCGCCCCCTGCCAATCCTAGTTGGGGATTGGTCAGGACTCTCACATGCACCCCATGTCACTCCAGCTCTCTGCCCTGCCCCTTTTCCAGAACCTTCTCCCTGGAAACAGAAGAGGCGCCCAAGAGCTGAGGCACATGTCAGTCACCTACTGCTATACTAAACCACTCCCTTGCCCCCAGATCAAAAACAAACAGGCCTAGCTCACAGCATAGGCCTTCCTAAATTTACCTGCGCTGGCGGTTTACACAAAAAACCTACACTAGCACCTACCTACCTAAGGTAGAGGGTGCTACACGTAAAAATTATTATAGCCTCACTGCAAGGGTTGGTTGTCTATCTAATAGACATAGAAAAGAAGATCTTCTTACCTGATCCTCCACTCCTCCACACTGCTAGACTGATCCCCCAAGTGTCTTCTCCCCTACACTCCAGCAGTCTAAGGTCCCGACAACACCAAGACCAAAGCAGGTTCCATAGACATGATGCTCCCAACTGTCCCTGATTTCGAGGGACTGTCTCTGATTTGGAGCAATGTCCCTCTGTCCCTCTTTCCTCCTCATTTGTCCCTCGTTTTGGTCTGATCCATATAGTTGTATATAAAATGCACTTTTTATCTTTCAAAAAGTGTTCCCCAGTGCTAAACCTTTCATTCAAACTCTAAATTGCTGCATTTGTAAATCCTAAAAGCCAATATAAAGGAATAGTAGTGGTAAAAAACAGCCCTTGTGGATTTCAATTAACCTTTTTTTTTGGTTATATCACCTTTAAGGGGGTGTGGCAGGGGGCGTGTCCTATGCCTACATACGTTTGCTAGTAGGTTTCCCTCATTCCCATCTCAAAATGTTGGGAGGTATGATGATGACACTGAGGGACAGTTGAGCGCTGGAGCACAGAGGAGCATTGTTTGATGGGGGAGTGGAGGATCAGGGAAGTTCAAGTGCAAAAACTCTTCCATGGATTAAACGAGCAGATAACCCTTCCAAAGTGGGCACAACCCCACTGCAAGGGATAATTTTTCCCACAGTTGGGCTTTAAAAGTCAACTTGGTAAAAGACGAACGCCTAACAAAGATTCTGGCATGTTCTACAACAAATTTGAGTACTCGCCGTGATACATTTTTCAGGACAAGCTTTTAGGGGTTCTGCATCCTTCATCTAATGTCCACAATGCTTTATCAAAATGTCCTGTTAGTGTAAATAAAAAAAAATGTGACAGATGGTACTCATGGCAGGTTTCCCAGATTTGGGCTTTAAAAGTCAACTTGGTAAAGGACGAATGTCTAACAAAGATTCTGACATGTTCTACAACAATGATCAGTATTTTCCATGATACTTTTTTACAGTTACATTTTATAGACAAGCTATCGGAGGTCTACCCCCTTCTTCTTCCATGGTCCACAAAAATTTATCAAAATGTTTTGTTGCTAATAAAAAAAAAAGTATCACAGGCAGTACTCAACTGTGTTTTTACAAGTGCACTAAAATGTAAAATGACTACAACCACCTTTTTTGTTTACCCCACTAAAGATCACACTGCATATACTGTATTTATTGGCGTATAACACGCACTTTTTCACTCTGAAAATTAGGTGCAAATAGCGTGTGCTTGTTATACCCCAATACTGCAATTGGGCTGCCTGGGAGGGAATGGGGAAGGGGGGCGAGACGAGCGCCATCAAATTACATACAGCGAGAATCTCCTGTTTACTCAGCGGCCTCTGTAATAGGAAGTCCCGTCTCCTGGGAGGGCATTGGACCAGCGTTCTGTCTATCATAGAAGCCGGTCCAGGAGGTGGGACTTTGTATTAAAGAGGCCGCCGGGTAAACAGGAGATTCTCGCTGTATGTAATTGGACGGCGCTCGTCCCTCCACCCTCCCTGTCCCCTCCGAGGCAGTAGTAATCTGAGGTGAGGCTGCAGATGGGCATCGATCAGGCTGCATTCATGGCAATGGTGAGGCTGCAGTTGGGCATTGATAGGGCTACACATGGGCATTGATCAAGCTGCATTGATGGGCAATTGTGAGGCTGTAGTTGGGCCTTGATCAGGCTGCATTGATAGGCAATTGTGAGACTGTAGATTGGCATTGATCAGGCTGCATTGATGGGCAATTGTGAGGCTGTAGATAGGCATTGATCAGGTTGCAGATGGGCATTGATCAAGCTGCATTGATGGGCAATTGTGAGGCTGCAGATGGGCATTGATCAAGCTGCATTGATGGGCAATTGTGAGGCTGTGGATGGGCATTGATCAGGCTGCATTGATGGGCAATTGTGAGGCTGTGGATGGGCATTGATCAGGCTGCGTTGATGGGCAATTTTGAGGCTGCAGATGGGCATTGATCAAGCTGCATTGATGGGCAATTGTGAGGCTGCAGATGGGCATTGATCAGGCTGCATTCAAGGCAATGGTGAGGCTGCATATGGGCATTGATCAGGCTGCATTGATGGGAATTGATTAAGCTGCATTGATGGGCAATTGTGAGGCTGTGGATGGGCATTGATCAGGCTGAATTGATGGGCAATTGTGAGGCTGCAAATGGGCATTGATCAAGCTGCATTGATGGGCAATTGTGAGGCTGTGGATGGGCATTGATCAGGCTGCATTGATGGGCAATTGTGAGGCTGTAGCTGGGCATTGATCAGGCTGCATTGATGGGCAATTGTGAGACTGTAGATGGGCATTGATCAGGCTGCATTGATAGGCAATTGTGAGGCTGTAGATGGGCATTGATCAGGCTGCATTGATGGGAAATTGTGAGGCTGTAGATAGGCATTGATCAGGCTGCAGATGGGCAATTGTGAGGCTGCAGATGGGCATTGATCAAGCTGCATTGATGGGCAATTGTGAGGCTGTGGATGGGCATTGATCAGGCTGCGTTGATGGGCAATTTTGAGGCTGCAGATGGGCATTGATCAAGCTGCATTGATGGGCAATTGTGAGGCTGCAGATGGGCATTGATCAGGCTGCAGATGGGCATTGATCAAGCTGCATTGATGGGCAATTGTGAGGCCGTGGATGAGCATTGATCAGGCTGAATTGATGGGCAATTGTGAGGCTGCAAATGGGCATTGATCAAGCTGCATTGATGGGCAATTGTGAGGCTGCAGATGACATTGATCAGGCTGAAAATGGGAAATGGTGAGGCTGCATTGATGGGAACTGACCCTTATTTTGCTTGACTATGGTATAACCTATGCAAACCTCTTGTTACCTCATAATACTACACCCCCCACACGTACCTATTAAGTAACCAAACAACACCTGTTTTGGAGTAAATTGGCCCCACCGGCCATTTTATTAAACATTTCAAACCCTAACCTTTTTTAACGAAACACAATATTCCTTCAGATACATTTATACCAAAGTTAAGAAGCCTTGGAGGCACTAACCAAATTTATCACCGTATCAGCGTGTCCGCACAAGGTCCCCAGTCGCGGCCGCTCCGACTCGGACGGCACCACTCAACCTTGCACGCTGATACCCATCTCCCGATTCCAGTTAAACCTCGGTTTACTGCCATCAACCAAGGATACCATACCAAGATGGTTTCCCACATCTGCCATGTTGTTCCTAATTCCTAATGCCTCCAAAGATCCCCAACCGCCACCCCATCACCAAATCAGCATAAAACATCACCAAAAACAGAAAACAAAATCAAGGGTGGGAGGGTGGGCGCTACTTCTTCTTCTGGTGACAAAGGACTGAGCCTAGGACCCCCCCTGGGAATCACTTACCAAGCCACCCCCTACACTGGCCCGTACACCCCCCCCCCGAATACTTAACTCCTGCAATGCTGGTTTCCTCTGCTACCCATTCAGGTCAGCCCTTCCTTAGCCTGCGTCCCACTCCGGGCTTCACTTCAAAGTTCTTTATTTAGAATTTAAGTTTTTTTTTCCCCTGAAACTTCCCTCCTAAAATGAAGGTGCATGTTATACGCCGATAAATGCGGTATATCATGATTGTCCATTCATGTTTTCTTTTCCTCTCTTCCCTGTTATTCAGGCAGATCTCTGTTTCATAACTAACCTCCGATCTAAGACAGAGATTGCTGCTGAAAAATCGAAGAGGATTGAAAACAAAAATCTGGAAGGGGAAGGAAGGTCAGTCCCCGGGGGGCCAATCTGCTGCCTCTTCCCTGGCTTTTAATTCAGTGGTTTGACAGGAGACATTAAAATGATAAGTTTGCTGATTTTCCAGCCTGCGCTCGGGGAGAACTCTAATCTGTCATCTCTGGGCGTCCGTGGTGGGCGTTTACACATCGATGAAAAATTCATGAACCTTTCTGTGAAAAGCAGCTCCCGCTCATCAACATACTCCTGGCTTGGTGTTTAATCTTGTCAGGGAGCAAAAGCAAATTGCTGCTGGCATCCTGGCAGGCAGACAGGCAAGCCCTTGGCTTTATGGAAAGGGAATGTAAGTAACTAGCCTGGGACCTGACGTGGCAGCATTTTCAGGCTTTGTTCACACCTACAGGTGCGTCCAAGCACGGGCAAATTTTCGTGCATTTTTTTAGCGTGTTCCCAATCGTGGAAAAGAAGCCCTGACTCTTTTCCGTAAACACACTGCACCAAACAGCAAGGTGCTGCAGCGCAAGCTTGCAGACGCATGGGGGGGTTCCATTAACAATTAATGGCACAGCGGCACATCTGCTAAATGGCAGCAGATTTCTGTGAATGTTGGGGAAGTGCATGATTTTAGCCTTAACCAGGGCTTTTTTTCACAAAAAATAGGTGCAGGGACTCAACCACGACCCCCCCACCCAAAACCTCGGGGGGAGGGGGGTGTTACACACAGAGTTCAGAGTTCCAGGGTGTGCTACACACAGTGTGCAGAGTTCAGTTGTGCACTACACACAGTGTGCAGAGTTCAGTTGTGCACTACACACAGTGTGCAGAGTTCAGTTGTGCACTACACACAGTGTGCAGAGTTCAGTTGTGCACTACACACAGTGTGCAGAGTTCAGTTGTGCACTACACACAGTGTGCAGAGTTCAGTTGTGCACTACACACAGTGTGCAGAGTTCAGGGGTGCACTACACACAGTGTGCAGAGTTCAGTTGTGCACCACACACAGTGTGCAGAGTTCAGGGGTGCACCACACACAGTGTGCAGAGTTCAGGGGTGCACTACACACAGTGTGCAGAGTTCAGTTGTGCACCACACACAGTGTGCAGAGTTCAGTTGTGCACTACACACAGTGTGCAGAGTTCAGGGGTGCACCACACGCAGTGTGCAGAGTTCAGGGGTGCACCACACACAGTGTGCAGAGTTCAGGGGTGCACCACACACAGTGTGCAGAGTTCAGGGATGCGCTACACACAGTGTGCAGAGTTCAGGGGTGCACTACACACAGTGTGCAGAGTTCAGGGGTGCACTACACACAGTGTGCAGAGTTCAGGGGTGCACTACACACTGTGTGCAGAGTTCAGGGGTGCGCTACACACAGTGTGCAGAGTTCAGGGATGCGCTACACACAGTGTGCAGAGTTCAGGGGTGCACTACACACAGTGTGCAGAGTTCAGGGGTGCGCTACACACAGTGTGCAGAGTTCAGGGGTGCACTACACACAGTGTGCAGAGTTCAGGGGTGCGCTACACACAGTGTGCAGAGTTTAGCCTTCTTCCATAGCTGCTTACCTCTGCATCCCCCATCCACATCTCACTTTCACCCTCTTCAGCTCTGACCTCTGCATGCAACCCCCCTTCCACTGCCCCCATCTTCTCCCTCCCTCCTTAAAAGCTCCACCATTTTCCACTTGTCTTACTTGTGTTGATGTATTAAACTGTAGTACCTCCTCACACACTGTAGGTGGCTCCTCTCTCACTTGTAGGGAGATGATCCAGTGGCGGAGTTGGGATCTGCTCTGCACCTGTATCTTCCTTGTCCACTCAGGAGATCAGATCTGTGGGAGCCATTGAGAGACAAGCTGTCCCTTGTAAACACAGAAGCCGGACATCAATGTTTACAAGTAATAGTGGTGAACAGGGAGCGGAGGGCCTGAGCCAGAGGTGGTGGAACTGAGTTCCACCAAGTTCCAGCTGACAAAAAGCCCTGGCCTTAACGGCAAATATAATTTCCAAAGTTATTGTCAGCATTTTTAAATCTGCAGCTTTCCTTAAAATAATCCCTGGGGATCCTGCCATGAAGGTCCTTGTTCAGGCACTTCCTGTTATAGGGTGACAATGAATGGAAACTATGAGTGGACATTCCGACACACATTATGAAGGCATGATCCGCTGTTGTCACCATTAGGAAACTCGCCCCGGAAAAATATCATGCAACCCTCATTGAAGTGCTTGTAGACCAGAGGCGGCCCATCCATTAAGGCGCACGGGCGCTGCCCCCCAATCCATGCAGGATGCAAGATGCATGGATTCCAATGGAGGGGGTGTTTTTTTGGAGCACCTGGTTAGAGCCAGAGGCTCTAATTGGCTTCAAAATAGGGAGGGCTCGGGGTGCTGAGAATGCTAACTGAGCCCACCCAGGTGTGTTACAATAGCGAATGAATATTTACTATTGTAACACCGATCCTCCTCCCGGCCAATCAGGAAGCGGGTCTTGAGACCCGTCACCCGATTGGGATTGGCTGAAAGAACAGGCGATCCTATTGGATGCCTAGGAGGAGCCGCATGACGGAAGCTGCCTTGATGGAGGAAAGGACACAAGAGCCGCAGCCTGCCACCCGCCACCTGCTACCTACATAGGTTAAGTGCTGGACCGACCGGCAGCAGACGGGGGTGGGGGTGGGGGGGTTTCCGCCGGCCACTCGGGGGGAGGGGTGTAGCTGTTTGCCACCAGCCCCCACAGATGTACACAGGAGGTGGCTGTGGAGAGGCTGTAGAAGATTAGCTGCACTGAGATGTACCAAAGGATGAAGGACAAAGGATGAAAAAGGGAGAATAGACATTTTTTTAAAAAATGACAATTGTTAATGATGCAATGGGGTTGTTTTACTAAAGGAAAATAGACTCTGTACTCTGCAAAGTGCAGTTGCTCCAGAGCTTAGTCTCCACACCTATCGGGCTGCACCACGGTCCCCTCAGGGGCTCCATCTACCGTGGCCATTCCTTTCCATCTCGCTGTACAGCCCAGCTGGTTCCCTTGTAACATCCAGGACTCGGATTACCTGTCACTCATGCGTCTCCAGCCATTCACTTTCACCTTCTAGTTTGGTTGGCAACATCACCGATTGCCCATCCTCTGACATCTGTAGGCTACGTTTTGATACGGTACAGCGCTCTCCTCCATCTTTGGAAAACTTTTTATCTCATTGGTCTATGAGTTTGGGATAGCAGCGGCCTCAGCTTAGACCAGCCTTTCTTAACCTCTTTAACCAAGAGGAACCCTTGAAGTAAATTTCAGGACTTGGAGAACCCCTTCCAATTTGTTGGAGATCAGTGGGAAAGATTACCCTTTTGCCATGGTGGTCATAATGCCTCCATTATAGACAGCTAAAAAGACCATTAGTGTTATGCAGTTGGCTCTGCCGATTGGCATAGGCTCCAGAATTATGCAAGCACCATCAAATGGCACGTCAATCAGCCACAGCTCAAGGAACCCCAAGCAAACTCTGGAGGAACCCAAGTTGAGAAAGCCTGGCTTAGACAGTCAACCCCCCAATTGGACATTGGTCTACTGCGCATGGACAATAGTATTTCAGCTCCAGAGATTAGGTAAAGCTTCATTCTGCAAAGGATACCCAATCACGTGCAAGGAAAAAAAAAAAAAAAAACAGCATTTTTGCTTGCATGTGATTGGATGATGGAAGTCAGCAGAGATTCTGCTCATTTACTAAGCCTTGGAGCAACTGCACTTGCAAAGTACACAGTCTATTTGCCTTTAGTAAATCAACCCTATAGGGCTTTAGCAAACAGAGGTTGATGGGCAAATGCAGCTTGCTATTAGCATTCATTTGAGTTGCTAAGATCATTTAGAATTCACTGATAGGTGTATTTGACCTGCAGTTTACCCTTTTCTGACTTTCATTTGACCTGCCTCAAGCTGCCATAGACTTGCATGGGGAGAGACATAAGAGATGGTTTACTAAAGGCAAATAGACATCTTTGTTAGGCAGTTGCTCCAGAGCTTAGTAAATGAGGTAAAGCTTCACTTTGCAAAGAATACCCAATCACGTGTCAGTAAAATTTTAAAAAACAGCATTTTTGCTTGCACATGATTGGATGATAGAAATCAGCAGAGCTTCCCCTCATTTACTAAGCTCTGGCCTGGAGCAGCTGCACTTGCAAAGTGCACAGTATATTTGCCATGTCAGATTGAGTATAGATTGCATCAAATTCCCAAAAAGCAAAGAAAAAACAGATTTGGGGGTTTATAGTCACTTGAAGGACTTTTGATCATAACTACGTTTTTTTTGCCATCTCCATGTTTTTGAAGGCTATCAGCATCTTGCTAGAGTCCCTGCCCTTGAGGAGCTTACAATCTAAGAACCAGGGGCGGCCTGTCCATTAGGGGCGCACGGGCGCCGCCCCCCCCCCCCCAAACATGCATCCGGCCCCCATGCAGGACGCGGGATGCATGAATTCCAATGGGGGGCGGGGTGTGTTTTTTTGAAGCACGTGATTAGAGCCAGAGGCTCTAATGGGCTTCAAAAATGGGTGAGCTCGGGGCGCAGAGCACTGCTAACCGAGCACACCCAGTTGTGTGACTATAGGGAATAAATATTCGCTATTTTCACACTGATTCTCCTCCCGGCCAATCAGGAAGCAGGTCTGAGACCCGTTTCCCAATTGGCCAAAAGGAGAAGCGTTCTGATTGGCCGCCGAGGAGAAGGGAGGAGACGGAAGCAGCCGTGATGCCCCCGGTGGAGAACAGGGGAAGGGAAAGCGGCCAGTGATGCCCGCCACCCGGTTGAAGCGCTTACTGCCATAGATGGGGTAAGTGCTCCGGACCTGACCGACCGGACCAGGGGGGGGAGATGTTGCGGGTTACCCGGCCGACTGGGGGGGTGGGAGGGTTGTGACTGTGGGTGGCACTGTTTGCCCCCTCCCCAAAAAAAGAAATTACCTGCAGCCGCCACTGCTACGGATCTCACATTCATACACACATAGTTGGGCCAATTTAGATAGCATCCAGTTAACATATCAGCATGTCTTTGAAGACTGGGAGGAGACCAGGGAGGACATTCACGCAAGCACAGAGAGAACATTCAAACTCCATGCAGATAGCGTCCTGGAACAGAGAACCTTGGTGTTGCAAGGCAGGAGTGCTACCAACCTAGCTACTGTATTAGCCTTTGGGTCTTAACCCTTTTGCCGCCCTGAATCCAGAAGAGGGCAACGACGTAGAGGTATGCAGCTGTGCCTGTAGGCAGGGCCGGTACAAGGCAGGGGCGGAAGGGGCGGATGCCCTGGGCGGTACGATTTTCTATACTAGGGGGGGCGCAGGTGAAGAGCTGGCAATGTGCTTCACACCTGTAGCAAGGTAGGGAATGGCGCTGTGCAAAAAAAGGGGTATATTGGTATATAATATATCTAATAATGGTGGTAGGTGCACCAATGTGACATGCTGTAGGGAACACCAGTAAATAGTACCCTCAAAGTGCAGTGCTATTAATTAATAAATAATGATAGTCAAGTGCTAATCAGTAGATAATCAATCAGTGAGTAAATGAATATAAAAGATTACAACTGTGATCTCATGTGTAAGTATTGATGGGGTGACCACTAATAATGTGAAAAAGTGTCAAGTGCAGTACAGTATTCCAGCTCCCCGCTGGATGGTAGAAAATGAGATGCAAATATTAAATTAAAATAAAGAGTGTCCACAATCCTCTATAGTGAGAGAAAAGTGCTAAACAATATGTGTAAAAAATATATGCACCATACATAAACATAGAGTCTAACCACGACCATATGCATAAAAATGTGTGTAAGGTAAAAGATATCCACAGTCCTCTATAATGAAGTTCTAGGAATACGAAACAATATATAAAAATGGATACGTAGAAAAAAGTAAAAATAAAAAATGTGCAAATATTAAGACCCAAAGTGGTAAATGGTTAATATATATATATAAAGGTAAGTCTCTAATATCCTGATGGTAAACCAATATAGAGTCTCATATAGAGGTGGCAAAAAAGTTCATGTGATGTCTTCCACAGGATTTCCTCCAAATATTTAAACAAACACACTCCCCCCGATGTGATCCCACTCACCGGAACGCTGTACCCCTGCAGGGGTATGGGCATAGGAAGTGTGTACGCCAAATCCCGATCCAATCCAGGTGTCAATCAAATCCCCGTGTGTCGGTATCCTCTCAACCCGGATCAGCCACTCATGGAGGAGATGGGGGAAGATGACGATCCCCTGTAGTAATCCTATTTTCTTTTACCTTACACACATTTTTATGCATATGGTCGTGGTTAGACTCTATGTTTATGTATGGTGCATATATTTTTTACACATATTGTTTAGCACTTTTCTCTCACTATAGAGGATTGTGGACACTCTTTATTTTAATTTAATATTTGCATCTCATTTTCTACCATCCAGCGGGGAGCTGGAATACTGTACTGCACTTGACACTTTTTCACATTATTAGTGGTCACCCCATCAATACTTACACATGAGATCACAGTTGTAATCTTTTATATTCATTTACTCACTGATTGATTATCTACTGATTAGCACTTGACTATCATTATTTATTAATTAATAGCACTGCACTTTGAGGGTACTATTTACTGGTGTTCCCTACAGCATGTCACATTGGTGCACCTACCACCATTATTAGATATATTATATACCAATATACCCCTTTTTTTGCACAGCGCCATTCCCTACCTTGCTACACGTATCTGCTTTTGGGTACACGTTAGTGTCCCTTGCTTACATAGGGGGGCTGCAGTTGCAAATACACCCTGTAGCGCGGATCCACTGACAAAATGTGCTTCACACCTGTCATTATACACCCTAGCCAGTGCAGTTGTACCTGAAAAATTGTCTGTAAGTGTGCCGAGTGCACTCCTGCATCTGGCACAACAAGCCCTGGCTTCACCTCCTTTCCCTGTCAGCTTCACTGTTCACTCCCCCTACGAAGCAGCCTCGTAGTCCCGGCCGGCGGCGTGAGGTCACTCACGGCCGGAGGTGGGGTGGGAGGACTCAGAGGAGCGCGGAGAGCTGTTGCCGCGCTGCAACCTATAGGAGCCAAGGAGCCTGTCTCTTGCTGTAAGTTTGAAAGCAGTGTGGGTGGGAGGCGGGCATCTCTGAGCCGCGATCCCGGTCCCCTTTAGCAGCTGTATCTCTCCCGCTAGCTGCCGCACAGGCAAGTTTAGAAACCGGCTCCTCCTCAGCTCTGACAGGACAACATGAGGAGGAACGTCGGAAGGTGGGCATCACAGAGCGCTGTGCCGCACTGTATCTGAGGTCTGTGTGTGAGGAAAGCTGCTGCCAAGCTGAGGGAAGGGAGAGCTGCACTGAGAACACAAGGGGAGGAATGAGAGTATTTGTAGGGAGAAAATGATTACTTCTAGGTGGGAATGATATGGGGGAGGGGGGTGTATTTGTGCTGTTGTGTTAGGAAGGGAGTTCTGGGGGGGTTCTGCTGGGATGGGGAATTTGAGGGGTGCCAGGATAAGATTTTTTTTCTAGTAAGGGTATTTGGGGGGAGGGGGTTGTGATAGAAGAGGTGATGGGGGGGGGGGGGGGGGGTTTGTGCTAGGATAGGAAATATTCGGGCTGTTAGAAATGGGGATTGGGGGGGGGGAGAATTTATGCTAGGGATAATTGGGGGTATTTGTTTTAGAGGGGAAATTTGGGGGTAAGATTTGTGCTGGGAGGGGGATTTTGGGGGGTGACAGGGGTAAGATTTGTGCTGGGAGGGGGATTTTCGGGGGCGACAGGGGTAAGATTTGTGCTGGGAGGGGGATTTTCGGGGGCGACAGGGGTAAGATTTGTGCTGGGAGGGGGATTTTGGGGGGTGAAAGGGGTAAGATTTGTGCTGGGAGGGGGATTTTGGGGGGTGACAGGGGTAAGATTTGTGCTGGGAGGGGGATTTTGGGGGGTGAAAGGGGTAAGATTTGTGCTGGGAGGGAGGATTTGTTCTGTGGGGGAAAGAGAATTTGTGCCAGGAGAGAGGATTTGTGCCGTGGAGATGGGGGGGGGGATTTGTGCTAGGAGGGGGATTTTGGGGGGGGTTGTGCTAGAAGAAGTGATGGGGGCGAGATTTGTGCTAGGAAAGGAAATATTGGGGCTGTTAGAAATGGGGATTGGGGGGGGAGAATTTATGCTAGTAAGGATGATAGGGGGTATTATTTGTGTTCGGGGCTAAGTATGCCGATTAGTGCTCAATTTTTAAATTTTTTTTTTGGAAGGGGAGGGGGGGGGGGCGCAGTTTGGTGTCTTTGCCCTGGGCGCTAAATTACCTTGTCCCAGCACTGCCTGTAGGAGCTCTCCGTCCACAGTACAAAGCGGGCGAGCGAGCGTTCAGTCCTGAAGCGGTTGTGAACCCTTCCATATACCCAGTGAAGTGACTGGCCTCAGGTGATACACAGAGATGAAAAAAAAATCCTCCTACATAAGTTGTACATTTTTTATCTGCAGTCTTCTCTTCTCTACAGCCATTCAAAGTCCAGAATTATTACAGCTTGTCTGAGTTTTTAGAAGGCAGGGGCGGAGAGTTGAAGTTACATTCTGCAGAGCTCGGTGAGAGCTGGTTGGAGGGAAGAGACCGCCCCCCCTTTTTCACACAGGACAAAAAGCTGAGGCTGTCAGTCACAGGCTGTGTGCTAGAGCTCCCTCTCCTGTCACCTTTTTTTCTCTTGGTGTCAGGACAACTTGTCAGAAGTGTCTCATTCTGATAGCAGAGGAAGGAAGACAGAAATGACACTAAGTGCTCTGGATTGAGACAAGTACACGCTATAGAGGGATATGCTTTGTTCATATTCCATGTGCGAGGTTTACAACCACTTTAAATCTAGGTGCTGTGACAAGTTGGGGTTTTGTAGCTCAAAGTGTAGTGCCAAAACAGTGAGTTTACTCCACACCTGAAATAGTTTTTAGGGCATTCCTGTCCACTTTTATAAGAAAGTAAAGTTCATACAGGTATGTCTTCTCATGCAGGGGGTTCTCTCCATCAATACGAACAAACAATAATGTGCAGCCTCCTGGCTCTCTTGCGGCTTTACTGCTCTGAGTAGTACCTCTTGGTCCTCCTGACACTTACCCAGATAGCAAGCAATTGTGCTGCAAGTTTAAAAATGACTTGCTGGGCTATTGCTAGACTTGGCAGGCTTCACAGTTTCAGCAAGTCCGCATTGCATGACTCCAGATCAACTTTCTTTGCAAATATTCTGCAAGTCTGCTGCATGTTCTGGTTCAGTTATATTGTGCAATAGTCATCCCACCACCGGGGGTCACTGTGGCTGAACTTTCATGCTTCAATTGCAGCCACATCAAATGCTGCCAGTGTGCCCCCGCCGCCCCGCGGTCTGCACTTACCTGTCTCGGTTGGACAGCTCCTCGATGTCTTCTCCCGTCCTCTCTACCCGTCCTCTGCTATGATTGAACGCCTGGCGTCCAATCACAGCGCCTGTCGTTTCAGCCAATCAGGTGACGGGTAACAGATCCGAGCACCTGATTGGCGGATATTCATTCATTCGCTTTTTTAACACAGCTGAGTGACCTGCGAGCGCCCAGCATGGCGCTCGCAGGTCACCTTTTTTGACGCCTAATAGAGCCTATGGCTCCAATCAGGTGCTTCAAAACCACCCTCTGCCGCTGTAATTCAGGCGCCCTGCGCCAGAAAAGGGGCCAGGCGTCTGAATAGGGGGTGGCAGCGGCGGCCATAGATAGATTCATGCAATGCATGAATCTATCTATTGGTGATAAAGGGATGGCTGGAGAGAGTGACCCTCCCCCCGTGTTCAGTGTGTAGAGGGAAAGCCGCTCACATAAAACCCAGAAGATTGCGTCTATCACTGTATGTACTGCAGACTGCCGCAGTGATTTACAGCTTCCCCGTCGTAACGCATGAGCACCCCTGGGCACTGCCCAGGCGCCATAGGTGCCCCATAATAATCTCGCATCACACACATACTTGCCAACTGTCCCGGATTTGCTGGGACAGCAGGCATGTACTGGCCATCGGGACTACCGGGAGTTTCCCGGTGGGCCGATGGCTCAGTGGGCCGGTTTCAGTGACAGCCAGTGGCTTCGCTAGGGGGGGACTTTTGGGGCTATAGCCCAGAATCTGGGGCCCATAGCCCAGAGTCAGACCAGGAGTCCCCAACCACAGAGTCCCGGACCACTACCGGGCCATGGGCTCTCTGCAGCCGAGCGTCAGGCAGCACGGGAGAGCTGGAGAGCGGGCAGGCAGCTCTCAGTGCCTGCCTTCTCTCTGGTGACCCTGATGTAAGGGGGCCTCTCTGGGGAACCTGATGTAAGGGAGATGCTCTCTGGGGACCCGGATGTAAGGGGGAGTCTCTCTGAGGACCCTGATGTAAGGAGGGGCTCTCTGGGGACCCTGATGTAAGGGGAAGGCTATATGGGGACCCTGATGTAAGAGGGGCTCTCTGGGGACCCTGATGTAAGTGGGGGGCTGTCTGGGAACACTGATGTAAGGGGGGCTCTCTAGGGACTCTGACGTAAGGGGGGCTTTTTTTGCGCAATTGCGTACAGTTTATATACTGTTTTTGTGCTTGCAAAATTAAAGTGGGCCGGTCTGGATGAAGTCCAGGGCCAAACTTTTGTCCCTGTGGGACAGTCACGCTTTTTGCTAAGCTGTCCCGGGATGACCATGTCCTGGGCAGCTTCCCGGAATCTGAGCTGCGGGGACAGCAGCAGCCTGTCACTGGGCTAAATCTACAAGTGGAATGACATCTTCCCCCCCGCTTTTTGTTAAAAAATTTATTTGAGTGAAAGTACTATTAAATATATCTTTAATTCTATCAACAAGTTATACTTTCATTGTTGGGAGTAGGTGCAAAAATGGGGCAGGCTGGTAGGGGTCCCCAAGTGCATTACTTTACCCAGGGGCCCATGACGCTATTAAGACTAGACATGTGCACTGCCAAAAAATTTGTTTGTTTTTGTTTTCGTTTCATTAGTTTTTTTTTTCTTTTCATTTTTTTGGGTCATTCATTATGATCGAGAATTCGGAAATTCGAAAATCTGAAAATTTTAAAATTCGAAAATCTGGAAATTAAAAAATTCAGAAATTCGTAACTAACGATTAAATTCTAGGTATTGGAATGTCCTTTCAAATTTGGCTGTTAGTGAACGTAACGAACACAAATTTATCCGAAGTTACGAATTATCCGAAATAACGAATGCCGTATCTAAACAAATGGAATGGAACTAAATAATAATTATTATTAATAATAATAATAATAATAATAATAATAATAAAACGATTTTATTATTATTATTATTGTTTTTTATTATTATTAATTCCTTATGTTCCATTCTTTCGATACGGCATTTGTTATTTCGGATAATTCATAACTTCGGATAAATTTGTATTTGTTATGTTCACTAACTGCCAAATTTGAAAGGAAATTCCAATACTGTACCTATAATTTAAGTTAGTTATTATTAGTTAGTTATTATTTCAGATTTTAGATTTTTCGGGTTTTCCAATTTTCAGATTTTCGTTCTTTTGAATTATCGTTCTTATTTTTGGGTTTAAGAATTTTAGAATTTTAGAATATTCAAATTCACGAATATTCGGAAAAATTTGTTAAACCGGTTTTTCACTAATTCGGATATTTCCGAATGAACAAATTTGTCTAAATTTGTTAATGAAACAAATTGCACATGTCTAATTAAGACGGCCCTGCCCCAGCGGCCCCCCGGCTGTCAGATATGCACACCTGCTTCGAGCCAAGCGGGTCTAATGGAAGTTTGCAAAAATATATTTTCTGGAGTTCTGGGCAGGAAAGTATTGAATAACCCCCCATTATACTTGCCCACATTAGCGCTGAAAAAAAAACAGATGCTCCTTACCACTTGTGTCTTGTGATTTGAGGATGGGGTGTTGGGCATGCTTTTTCCTCTGTCTCTAATGTCTAATGTTGATATGATAGAGAACGCGCACCGTGGGGCGGCTATCATTTATTCTATTTTTATGATAACGATCCTTCCCTGTAACCAATGCAATAACGATCTGCAATGCACAGCTACTGTAATTCTTCTCCAACGAACCCCTGTCTGTCCTCCTTCACTGAAAGTCAAACACTATAATACGCTCATAAAACCCTCTATTATCAACATACAGGACAGGAGCGTTATAAAGGTCTTATTTATGTTGGCCGGATTCCTAAAATACTTTCAGTGCATGAAACCTTCCTTAGAGCATGAAATGTCGCCTTCCTTGGTCCCCCCCCCCCCCCCCCCCCATCAACAGAATAATGCAATCTTAAAATAAAACCTTTCTGATTTCATTAAATACCTAATTTCAGAACAAATTATGCCACCACTGAGTCCCTGTGCTTCTCAATGCATTGCAGGCAGATCATGGCTGGTGGGAGGGTCTGGCAGGGTGCTGTACACAGCTTCCTGAAAACATCACAGCACCTTGCCTCAGTACTCCTCTCAAGAGCCCTCAGTCCTGATGACCACATTTCCAAACTGCCATTCAGAGACCCGACCCCCCCCCCCCCCCCAAAAGATGATTTTTTTATACCTTTTTTGTGCCAATTTTTGGGACGGGGGGGGGGGGGGTCACATCTTCAGCTCTGAAGGGTTCATGTTAGGACCTGTAGTCTGTCCCTTTTTTGGGGGGGGGGTAACATCCCCCAAAAGTGAAGGACCACAAGCCCAAGCATGAACCCCTGATATCTAAAGATGTGACCCCACCTCCAAAATTGAAGGACTGCAAGTACCAGCATGAACCCCTGATATCTAAGGATGTGACCCCCCCTCCAAAATTGAAGGACTACAAGTCCCAGCATGAAAGCCTGGAATCTAAGGATGTGACCCCCCCCTCCAAAATTGAAGGACTACAAGTCCCAGCATGAACCCCTGATATCTAAGGATGCGACTCCCCCCACAAAAGTGCTGGATTACAAGTCCCAGTATGAACCCCTGAGATCTAAGGGTGTAGATTTCACAGGTTCATGCTGGAACCTGTAGTTCTTCACTAGTTGGGGGGGGGGCACTGATTGATGGGCACTGATAGGTGGCACTGATGGGCACAGATAGATGACACTGATGGGCACAGATATGCAGCACTGATGAGCACCGATAGGTGGCACTGACTGATGAGCACTGTAAGGTGGCACTAATGGCCACTAATAGGTGGCACTGATGGGCAATGATAGGTAGCACTGATGGGCAATGATAGGTAGCACTGATGGGCAATGATAGGCGGCACTGATGGGCAATGATAGGTAGCACTGATGGGCAATGATAGGCGGCACTGATGGGTACTGATAGGTGGCACTGAGGGGCAGCACTTGCTAAAATTACTCTGAAATGCAAGACATAGCTGGGTGTAGTAAGGTGTCTGAATAGGTTGTTGTAATTGATGGGGTCTATAACAATCTGATCTGTAATTGTCATTGGTGCGTGCTCCCGCCCCGGCCCGCATGCGTCTAGATCTGCTGGTTGCTCTATCAGAATACCGCTACTTGTCACAACATAAAGTGTGTGGAATGCATCAGGCTGTGGAACGCATGGACGAAGCGCATTGCGCATGCGCAGTACGTTTTTTAAATTTTGTTTGCAATGTCACTTCCGTTGCACAATCTGATAGGTAGCGGTAATCTGATAGAACAACAGCGCGCTGACTGCCTCTGTCTTCTCTCCGCCCACTTCTGGGAGGTATCGGACAAAGCATCGGAGCATTTGCAAGAGTACAAGCAAATGCTCGGTATTGGCACCGATACTAGTATCGGTATCGGTGCGAACCCTAGTTTTAACCCCTTGGCGCCGAGCGTCCGCATATTTGTGCGCATTAGTGTAAATATAGCTGTGCCAAGAGCACGCACCCTGCCGGCTCCCAGCACAGTTACTACTGGCTAACGGAAAGCTCCCGATCACTACTTGCGATAGGGAGCTTTACGATCATGTCACATGATCATAAAGCCCGCCCCGCCTCCCGGAGTCCTAAACCCCTTAAAGGGCAAGGGGGCGCCGGCTCCAAGGGGTTAAAAAAAAAGCACAGGGACCTTTTTCCTGCAGGAAAGGCAGGGACACGAGCCCATTCAAATAAATGAGCTGATGAGTCCGTGCAAACGCGGCACCCAGAACCCGCAAACCTAGGTTTAAAGACCAACCTCAGGAGGAAAACAAATAAATAAATACTGCCCCCCCCCCGCAGCTTGTGACTGGCAGGAGAAGGCGTTCAGAAGGAGATCAGCATTAACCACTTCAGCTCTGGAAGGTTTTACCCCCCCTTCCGACCAGGCCATTTTTTGCAATACGGCACTGTGTTAATTTAACCGACAATTGCGCGGACGTGCGGCACTGTACCCAAATAAAATTGATGCTCTTTTTTCCCCACAAATAGAGCTTTCTTTTAATGGTATTTGATCACCTCTGCGGTTTTCATTTTTTGCGCTATAAACAAAAAAGGCTGAGAATTTTGAAAAAAAAAAATTTTTTTTTTACTTTCTGCTTTAAAACACACGCAAAAAAATTTTTTTTTAAAAAAATCTAATTTCTTCAACAATTTTGGCCAATATGTATTCTGCTACACATTTTTGGTAAAAAAAATCCTAATAAGCGTGTATTGATTGGTTTGCGCAAAAGTTATCACGTCTACAAACTATGGGATAGATTAATGGACTTTTTATTTTATTATTATTTTTCTTTACTAGTAATGGCGGCGATCAGCGATTTTTAGCGGGACTGTGACATTGCGACGGACACGTCGGACACCTAACTGACACTTTTTGGGAACCAGTGACACCAATACAGTGATAAGTGCTAAAAAAAGATCAAAGTGTTAAATATTTTCCCTGGTAGTGCTTTTAGACGGGGGGGGGGGGGGGGGTTGGAGGTGCTTTGACTGGGGGGAAAACAGAGATCCGTGTTCCTGCTTAGCATAAACACAAGATCTCCATTTTCCCCTCTGGCAGAACGGTGATCTGCTTTGTTTAGACAAGTGGCAGACCACCATTCTGCCTCCCCTCAGAATGATCGGTGGGTTCCAGCGAACATCGCATCCGCTAGACCCACTGATTGGCTCCTGCTGTGTCCAATCACAGCAGGAGGGAAGCTCCCGCGGCACGCGCGTGCCCCGGAGTCAAAGAACAGGCACGTGGTACCAGGTACGTGATTTTTTTAAGAGCCGCCCTGCCGCAGTATATGTACGCGGGGCGGTCCTTCATCGGTTAAAGCGGTTGCAAACCTCAGACATGAAATATGAACAATATGGCCATAGCTCCCAACTGGCCATGATTTCGAGGGACTGTCCCTGATTTGGAAGAAAGTCCCTCTGTCCCTCTTTCCTCCTCATTTCTCCCTCATTTTTGTCTGATCCATATAGTTGTATATAAAATACACTACCCTGTTTCCCCAAAATTAAGACCTAGCGTGATTGTCGGTGATGACTGCAATATAAGCCCTACCCCCCAAATAAGCCCTAGTTAAAGTCCTTGTAGGTCTTATTTTCAGGGTAAGGCTTATTTTCGGGGAAACAGAGTAGGTCTTATTTGGGGGGTAGGGCTTATATTGCAGCCATCACTGACAATCATGCTAGGTCTTATTTTCGGGGAAACAGGGTACTAGGTCTTATTTTTGGGGAAACAGGGTATTAATCTTTCAAAAAGTTTTTTTCCAAAGCTAAACCTTTTAGCCAATTTCTAAATTGCGACATTTATAAATACCAAAAGCCAGTAAGAAAACAAATAGTAGTGGTTAAAAAAAGTAGTGGGTTTATATAATTTTTTTTTTACAATTCTCCTTTAAGGGGTGTGGCAGGGGGTGTGTTCTATGTCTACATATCTTCGCTAATAGGTGTCCTTCATTCCCATCTTTAAAAGTTGGAAGGTATGATATGGGGTTGATTTACTAAGAAGAGTGCAAAATCTGGTGCAGCTGTGCATAGTAGCCAATCAGTTTCTAACTTCAGCTTGTTCAAATAAGCTTTGACAATAAAACCCGGAAGCTGATTGGCTACCATGCAAAGCTGCACCAGATTTTGCACTCTTTTTAGTAAATCAATCCTAATGTGTACAATCACAGCCCAGAGCTCTGTACAGAGGGAGGGATCTGAAACTGAGAGATCTATTAGTAAAGCAGCACACCGTACACACTTTACATGTTGATATTTAACCCCTTGATTACCCTGTGATGTTGACCCCTTCCCAGCCAGTGTAATTAGTACAGTGACAATGCATACTTCCCAACTGTCATGGATTCGCCAGCGACCGTCCCGGATTCGAAGGGATTGTCCCGGATTCGCTGGGACCGCCCCGGGGTTTGATGTAAATCAAATCACAATTTATTGCACAATACTGCAGTTTATGATATCTGTAGCATGTCACAGGGTCACAATCACATGGATGTAAACACAAAGTATTTAACTAGTTGACGCCTGCCCACCGTCAAATGACGGCGGGGCGGTGCGGCTCTCGTTCTGGGACAACATCATGTGACAGTGTCCCAGAACAGCCGGTCTTGCGTGCCCGCGGGGGCACACAGTACGGTGATCGTGGCTACGCCGTGTTGCTAGGACACGGCGCGACCCCGATCTCTGTAAAGACCCGCGTCCACTGCTCTTTAACCATGTGATCGGCTGTGTCCAATCACAGCCGGTCTCATGTAAACGCGGAGATGCTGGTATTGGTAATCGGCGCTCCTCGCCTCACACTAACAGAGTGTGTGGCAAGGAGAGCCGATCAGCGGCATCTCCTCACAGGAGACATCTATACATGTAATCAGGGCACTGATCATCAGTGCCCTGATTACAATAGTGACACCAATGCCACAAATCAGTGCCAGCGATGAGTGCCCACCAGTGCCAGCAATCAGTGCCCACCTCTGCCAGCAATCCGTGCCCACCACTGCACATAAGTTCCACCAATCAGTGCCCATTAGTGATGCCAGTCCATGCTGGCTATCAGTCCCGCTTATCAGTGCTGCCCATCAATGCCAATCACTGCTGTCCATCAATGCCCATCAGTGTCACCCATAAGTGCCACCCATGGGTGCCCACCAGTACTGCCTATCTGTGCCACCTATCAGTGCCCACCAGTGCTGCCTATCTATGCCTACCAGTGCTGCCTATCAGTGCCAATCAGTGCCACCTAACAGTGCTCATCAGTGCCACCTATCAGTGCTCATCAGTGCCACATATCAGTGCCCATAAGTGTGGCATATTAGTGCCTCCTCATCAGTGCCACCAAATCAGTACCCATAAGTGCCGCCTCATCAGTGCCCACCAGTTCAGCCCATCAGTGCCACCTCATCAGCGCACATCAGTGAAGGAGAAAAATGTACATAATTACAAAATTGACTGACAGAAACTCAAATTTTTTAGTCTTTTTTTGTAAAAATTAAAAAACCCAGCAGTGATTAAATAGCACCAAAAGAAAGCTCTATTTGTGTGAAGAAAACAATAACAAATTTCATCTGGGTACAATGTAGCATGACTGCGCAATTGTCATTCAAAGTGCAACATCGCTGAAAGCTGAAAAATGGCCTGGGCAGGAAGGGGGTGTAAGTACCCTGTAGGCAAGTGGTTAAAGAGCTATGTAGAGAAATTGTGAATACTTTATTTTTGAATAGTATCCCCAGTAAAAAATATATGTATTTTTTTGCAAAATGTTTGGTATTTTTCTTCAATATTGCAAAAAAAAAAACAAAAAACAAAAAAAACAGGAGGTGATCAAATACCACTAAAAGAAAGCTCTATTTGTGTGTGTGTGTGTGGGGGGATGATATAAATGAAAAGTAAATAAAGTAAAGCGAAGTAAAGTTGTGCTGAATAGCAAAAAAAAAATTGGCCTGGTCATGAAGGGGGATAAATCTTCCAGAGGTCAAGTGGATAAGGAATGGATAATTCAGCAAAACAGCATTCCAATGACACTCGCTGTCCACATCGTACATCAAAGTGATGCGATACTAAACAACACAAACACACAATGATGAAAGTTGGATCCGTCCCGCGATCATCCGGCTCGTTTTCTCCTGAACACATAATAGCTGTCTGTTTTACAAATATCCCATCATCTTTCATCAATTAAACTTTGGGCCTCCAAGCTGACCGGAAGATCAGCAAAACACGTCTCCGTCTGTTTATGGTAAAAAAAAAAAATCTGCTGAGCGGAGATGAAAGAACATTGATTTCCATGTCTGATCTCCAATCCAGATTTCCAAGGAAGAAAATGAAGGAACATATGTATAAGTATTTCTCACCATTGAGAACCCGTATCATATCTGATCATAGAGCTTCTAGAAGGACCACCCAAAGTTGTGTAGACCAAACATGCACTCCATACAAGATGGAGATAAACGCCGAGCCTTTAACCACTTGCCGACCAGCCGGCGTCATTATACTACGGCAGGTTGGCTCTATTACGCGAATCGCCGTAGCTGTACGTCTGGTTCGTGTAATAGATACAGTGGGCATGCGCTTGCGCCCGCGGCGCTGGAGCCTGATGCATGTGACCGCCGCCCGCGATGTCCACCAGCCACCCCGTGATCACTCCAAAGAGAGCCAGAACGGGGATCTGTCAATGTAAACAAACAGATCGCCGTTCTGTCAGGGGAGTAGAGAGAGATCTGCTGTTCCTAGTGATCAGGAACAGCGATCTCTCTCCTCCTCCAGTCAGTCCCCTCCCCCCACGGTTAGAAACACCTCCCAGGGAACACATTTAACCCCTTGATCGCCCCCCATAGTGTTAACCCCTTCCCTGACAGTGTCATTTATACAGTAATCAGTGCATTTTTATAGCTCTGATCGCTGTATAAATGTCAACGGTCCCAAAAAAAGTGTCAAAGTGTCCAATTTGTCCGCCGCAATGTCGCAGTCCCGCTAAAAAAATCACTGATCGCCACCTGGTTACTGGTAAAAATAAAAAATTATAATAAAAATGCCATAAATATATCCCCTATTTTGTAGACGCTATAACTTTTGCGCAAACCAAAAATATGTAGAAGAATACATATTGGCCTAAACTGATGAAGAAATTAGTTTTTTTATATTGTTTTGGGATTTTTATTATAGCAAAAAGTAAAAAATATTATTTTTTTCATAAATCTATCCCATAGTTTGTAGACGCTATAACTTTTGCGCAAACCAATCAATATACGCTTATTGCGATTTTTTTTTTTACCAAAAATATGTAAAAGAATACGTATCGGCCTAAACTGATGAAGAAATTAGTTTTTTCATATTTTTTGGGGATCTTTATTATAGCAAAAAGTGAAAAATATTGTTTTTTTTTTTTCATGAATCTATCCCATAGTTTGTAAACGCGATAACTGTTGCACAAACCAAACAATATACGCTTATTGGGATTTTTTTTTACCAAAAATCTGTAGCAGAATATATATTTGCCAAAATTGATGAAGAAATTAGTTTTTTTTTTTAATTGTCGGCCTTTTTTTGTTTATAGTGGAAAAAATAAAAACCACAGAGGTGATCAAATACCACCAAAAGAAAGCTCTTTTTGTGGGAAAAAAAGGACATCAATTTTGTTTGGGTGCAACGTCACATGACCGCGCAATTGTCAGTTAAAATGACGCAGTGCCGTATCGCAAAAAATGGCCTGGTCATTAAGGGGGTAAATCCTTCCGGTCCTTAAGTGGTGAAAGGGTAACTCCACTTTCGTAGAAATAAATAGCAAATAAAAAATAAACAATCTATCAAAACATAATTGTGACACAAGTCATATTCTAATTGAATGTTATTGAAAATGATCTTTCCTTTTCAATCTGCAGCCGCTGTAATTTTCTGTAATAGGCAATATGGCAACCTGGAGGCGTTCTGTACACAGATGGTATACAGAACACCCCCCAGAAATCTAATTTCCTGCTTGTGTGATTGGCCCACTGATTTTCCCAGAAGTCTGCACTAAGATACAAGTCAGATTTTGGGCATCCCCTGCAACAAAAATCTCATTTTTGGTGAGATACTCCCAAAGGGATATAACATTCAAAGGGATGCAGACCCTGCCACTTTCCTCATTAGAGCCCTGCGAGTACAGCAACTGATTGATTATTATAAAATCACTCCCATTCACATTCACTTTGCACATGGACACAGAGAAAAAAACAACTGTTTCTTCAGAATAACAAAAATTAGGAATCTGCAACAAAATGTGTTAAAATCCCTGCAATGTACGTAGATCACCCCAGAGGGGAATGTTTTATTCTCAACAAAAAGCGAGTTACTTTTTCAATGTGCCTTAACCTCTTGCTTACTGGGCACTTAAACCCCCCTCCTATCCAGGCCAATTTTCAGCTTTCAGCGCTGACGCACTTCGAATGACAATTGCGCGGTCATACAACACCGTACTCAAATTAAATTTTTATATATTTTTTCCCACAAATAGAGCTTTCTTTTGGTGGTATTTGATCACCTCTGGGGTTTTTATTGTTTGTTAAAAAAATGTAAAAGGCCTGAATTTAAAAAAAAAATAATTTTTTTTTAAATATTTTGTTTCTAAAATTTTAAAAAAGGTAATTTCTCTCCTTCATTGATGTACGCTGATGAGGCGGCACTGATGAGCACCGATAGGTGGCAGTGATGGGCACTGATGGGTGGCAATAATGGGCACTGATCGGTTACACTGATAGGCAGCACTGCTAGGTGGCACTGATTGGCACCACTGGTGGGCATTGATAGGTGGCACTTGTGGGCATTGATAGGTGGCACTTGTAGGCATTGATAGGTGGCACTCGTGGGCATTGATAGGTGGCACTGGTGGGCACTGTCAGGTTACAATGGCAGGTGGCACTGGCAGGGGATACTGGTGGCACCTATGAGGCAGAATTGCCTCTTCCTCTTCGGGACCGATGTCCCTTGCTGATAAGCCGGTGATCGGCTTTTTTTTCTCCTCACGCTGTCAGCAGGAGGAGAAAAAAAAATGATCACAGAGCTTTTGTTTTGATCATGTGATCAGCTGTCATTGGCTGACAGCTGATCACATGGTAAGGGGCCGGGACCAGCCCCTTGCTCGGATCGGTGATCACCCGAGTCTCAGTGACTCGGTGATCACAGCGCACTCCACGCGCGCACTGCAGGACGCGTGCACAGGGGAGCCCGTCATATGATGGCCTCCCGGAAATTCAGGAATAACGGCTATAGCGCAGATGTCAAGTGGTTAAAGAAGGATACTAGTATAGCAGACAACCTACAGATTAAAACAAATTGTATTTTTTCATTTAAAATCACATAAATGTCATTAAAATGCATCACAAAAAAGGTTCCGGATTCAATTGTTTTTATACAACACTTAAAGCGTAACTCCACTTTTGTTGAGAAAAAAACACTCCCCTCTGAGTGATCAATGTACATTGCAAGGATTATAACAACCTTTGTTGAAGATTCCTACCTTTTGTTATTCAGAAGAAATCTCTGTGTGTTGGTCTGTGCCTCTGTACTGAGTGGGTCAAATAGGAGTGGTTTCATAATTAACTGTCAGGTGTGGAGCTGAAGGGCCCTAATGAGTGTGACGGGAGGGGCCCGTGGAACCAAGAATCCCATGGAAAGGTTGGGAAACCCATGTTTCAGCTCCCCCATGCACCTCTAATGTCTGTCACCCTGTGTCATCCTGGCACAGGGTGACTGAGAAAATATATCTTGGATTACTTAAAATGGGACAGTAATATTTATCCACAATATCTCCCAGGATATATGTAAAGACTATTCTTGGTTTGTTTGATTCTGAACTCAACATGTTAGTTGGGAGAGCTGATCACATTGGCCTCTGTACAATGTAGGAGACAGGCCGACTCCCTGCTATTGTGAGAAGGTGTCCTGTGTTTATACTTATGATAATGTATAATCTACTGTGTGAAGCTCGGTGACAACAAGTCTGACCTGTAGTGAAATCCTGATTAATCGTAACAATGCTCAGGAGGGCACGGAGTCACATCGGCTGCTTTAAGGGGTTAGTTAATTAGTTCATGTTAATTCTGTTTCTGGTTACAGGTGTATTGTTAGAGTAATATGAGCAGGAGGGGGGGGGGGACCTCCTCTTCTACTGTATATAAGACTTGTATTTTGGTTCTAATAAAGAGTCCATGTTCAGCAAGTAAACAAGTATCGTATTGTTTTGTGCTTGTGAGCGGTTGGAATATCTGATATCTATATTCAGACTGGGAGGAAGTGGTATATGATGAAAGCACTCAGTGTGGGACGTTTCGTTACAATGAGGAAATCTGCAGGGCGGCCTGCATCCCTTTAGATGTGCTCCTATTGGAAATATCTCACCAAAAATGAAATGTGTGTTGCAGGGGAAGCCTGAAATCTGACTTGTATCTTAGACAGACTTCTAGGAAAATGGGTGAGCCAATCACACAAGCAGGAAATTATTTTTCTGGGGAGTGGTCAGTACACACTCTTTGTACAGAACAACTCCAGGTAGCCCTATTGCATTGCATTTATAGAAAATTACAGCGGCTGCAGATTGAAAAGGAAAGGTCATTTTTTTAATAACATTCAAATACAATATGACTTGTATCGCAATTGTATACACTATATTATTTTTTATGTATTTTCTTTTTTTTTTTTTTTCCCACAAAAGTGGAGTTACCCTTTAAAATCAGCATGTTTCATGATCAGAAAATCGCTTCTTCGGGATCTGCGCTGAAACAGTTCACTGTATCCAATACGAAATCACAATAATGATTTTGACATAAAATATGATAGAAATTATAATGGTGCAATAAATATACACAGAGAAACAAACATTCGGGGTATTATTTATTCTTTATTTAAAAGACACATACTGCATAAATATATATATATATATCATAACAGATCTCTATTTCATATATTTCATATCATTATGCAGGAATAGTCAGAATCGCAGGAATGTGTCCCTTGAAATCTTGTCAGGGATAAACATTTCGTTCCCACTGCGCTCATTGCCAAAATTAGGACCCGTTCTCTGCTCTCTCCCATTGGGAACGCCATTTTACATATTTTAGATTTTTAGCTTATTTTTCATACACTAAAATAGAGAAAAGTCCATGTAAATTCTATTGGGAAGATTAATGAAGTAAATGTTAGTATCTCCCTGTATTAGAGACGGGCGGCTCGGAGCTTGCTGGCACTGTGGGCATCAGTGGGGCAAAGGCAAAAATGACGCTACCAATTAGCGGCACCCCACCCAGTTTGGTTTTCTCTCTGTGAAGACTTCAACTTATTTACTAAAAGTTGGCAATTCTGTAAACCTCCTTTTATTTTCTGATCCAAGGAATAACAGTGTGAACTGTCGCTTGTCCAACTCTACACTCCCCAGTTCTATTCAAGAACACTTACAGCCCATTGGTACCCATGTGTTTGTTGCAGAGCTCGCAGGATCCCTACCGGGACTTGTAGGATTCCACACAACACCCCTACTGGGATTTCAAGAATTTCTAGGACCTCCATTACCTCCATGGTTTCCAGAGGTCCTAGAAGGGTTCGTAAGCTCCAGTCTTAGAAGTGACCAGTGTGGTGTCTTGTTGCCATCTACTTCATTGCTATAATACTTATCTGCCAGTTGCTTATTTATTGCTGACCTGTATTGACCTGACTACTGTCTTTCCTGCCACAATCCCTGCCTGGACCTGACTAGGGATGGGCGAATGGTTTGGCCCGAACACTATGCGGTGTTCGGGGCAAATTCGAAAGCCGCCGGAACACCATTAAAGTCTATGGGACATTAACATGAAAAATCAAAAGTGTTCATTTTAAAGGCTTATATGCAAGTTATTGTCATAAAAAGTGTTTGGGGACCCGGGTCCTGCCCCAGGGGATATGTATCAATACATTTTTTTTTTTTAAACGGCCATTTTTTCGGGAGCTGTGATTATTTTAATGCTTAAAGTGAAACAATAAAAATGAAATATTCCTTTAAATTTCGTGCCTGGGGGGTGTCTATAGTATGCCTGTAAAGTGGCTCATTTTTCCCATGTTTAAAACAATACCACAGCAAAATGACATTTCTAAAGGAAAAATTGTCATTCAAAACTGATCGTGGCTGTAATGAATTGTCGGGTCTCGGCAATATAGATAAAACTCATTGAAAAAAAGAGCTTGGGTTCCCCCCCAGTCCATTACCAGGCCCTTTGGGTCTGGTATGAATATTAAGGGGAACCCCGAACCAAAATTTAAAAAAAAACATGCGTGGGGGTCCCCCTACAATCCACACCAGGCCCTTCGGGTCTGATATGGAAATTAAGGGGAACCCTGCGCCAAATTAAAAAAAAATTGCGTAGGGGTCCCCCCCAAAATCCATACCAGACCCTTCTGGTCTGATATTGAAATTAAGGGAACCCTGCGCCAAATTTAAAAAAAAAATGGTGTATGGGTCCCCCCCAAAATCCATACCAGACCCTTTTGGTCTGGTATGGATTTTAAGGGGAACCCTGTGCCAATTTTTTTTTTTAAATGGCGTAGGGGTCCCCCTCAAAATCCATACCAGACCCTTATCCGAGCACGCAACCTGGAAGGCCGAAGGAAAAGAGCCGTACCAGGCCACATGCTCTCAACATGGGGAGGGTGCTTTGGGGTAGCCCTCCAAAGCACCTTTTCCCCATGTTGATGGGGACAAGGGCCTCATCCCCACAACCCTTGACAAGGGGACCCCCAGATCCCCCTGTGTGAAATGGTAACAGGGTACAAGTACCCCTACCATTTAAAAAAAAAGTGTCAAAATGTTAAAAACCGTTACGTAAACGGGTGACCTCACCCCCCTCTGACACCACGTGGGAAGCCGTGGGAATGTCCCCGTGGCATCAGAGGGGGCGGGGTCACCCGGGAACGTCACCGGGAGGCCTCGCCCTCAGTTATATAAGAACTGTCAAAGGCGCTGAAGCGTCACACGGCAGGAGCCTCCCATTGAGGCAGATCGGTCTCTTTTTTTCTTTTTCGGTCTGTCGCGTCGTGAAGAAGAAGATGAATGGACATCGTGGGACATTTTTTTTTTAATTAAAGGACTTGTCCCCATGTTGTGTCTTGTTGTTTTTAACATTCTGGCACTTTTTTTGTGAAATGGTAGGGGTACAATGTACCCGTTATCATTTCACACAGGGGGGGAGGCCGGGATCTGGGGGTCCCCTTGTTAAAGGGGGCTTCCAGATTCCGATAAGCCCCCCGCCTGCAGACCCCCACAACCACCGGGCAAGGGTTGTGAGGCTGAGGCCCTTGTCCCCATCAACATGGGGACAAGGTGCTTTGGGGGGCCACCCCAAAGCACTCTCCCCATGTTCATGGCATGTGGCCTGATACGGTTCAGGAGGGGAGGGGGGGCGCTCTCTTGCCCCCTCCCCTCTTTTCCTCGGCCTGCAAGGTTGCGTGCTCGGATAAGGGTCTGGTATGGATTTTGGAGGGGGGACCCCTACGCCATTTTTTTTTACATTTTGGCGCAGGGTTCCCCTATATTGCCGGAACCCGACAATTCATTACAGCCGCGATCAGTTTTTAATGACAATTTTTCCTTTAAAAATGTCATTTTGCTGTGGTACTGTTCTAAACATGGGGAAAATGCGCCACTTTGGAGGCATACTATAGACACCCCCCAGGGAAAGATATTTAAAGGAATATTTCATTTTTATTGTTTCACTTTAAGCATGAAAAAAATCACTGCTCCCGAAAAAACGTCACTTTTTGAAAAAATGTTTGCATTGATACATGTCCCCTAGGGCAAGACCCGGGTCCCCAAACACTTTTTATGACAATAACTTGCATATAAGCCTTTAAAATGAGCACTTTTGATTATGCATGTTCGTGTCCTATAGACTTTAACGGTGTTCGTGTGTTCTGCCAAATTTTTTGCCTGTTCGGTATGTTCTGATGCAAACCGAACCGGGGGGTGTTCGGCTCATCCCTAGACCTGACGACTCTCTTTTCTGCCACCTGCTATGGCCTCTGACTGGACATGACTACTCTCTTGTCTACCACCTGCAATAGCCTCTCCCTGGACCCGACTACTCTCTTGCCTGCTGCCTGCCACAGCCTCTGCCTGGACCTGACGGCTCTCTTGCCTCCCGTGTGCCATGGCCTATGCCTGGACCTGACTACTCTCTTGCCTGCCGCCTGCAATGGCCTCTGCCTGGACCTGACTACTCTCTTGCCTGCCACTAGCCATGACTCCTGATGACTTCTGCCTGGACCTGACTACTCTGTTATTTTCCACCTGTCACAACCCCTGCTTGGACCTACATAATCTCTAGCCTGCCATGACCTTTGCTTGGACCTGGCTACTCCTTGGTGTGCCACCTGCCATGGCCTCTGCCTGAACCTGACTAGTCCCTGACTGCTTGCTGCCTGCCACAGCCTTTGTCTGGACCTGACTACTCTCTTGCCTGCCACCTGCCACAGCCTAAACTGGGACCTGACTACTCTCATTGCCTGCCACTAGCCATGACTCCTGCCTGGACCTGACTAATCTGTAATTTGCTGCCTGTCACAGCCACTGCTTAGATCTGACTACTTTCTTGCCTGCCACAACCTTTGGACCTGGCCACTCTGTTGTTTGCCATTCCATTATTTCCGCCTGGACCTGACTACTCTGGTCCCCAGTGCAGTGAAAAACAAGTCCCTGCAACCTTTTCTGTGCGAATCCAATGCGAGTTCAGCCATACAACTGTATGGCTGAACTCGCATTGCTCAGATATCGCATGTGATTGGCACCTGCGATGTCTGAGATCGCACTAGTCTGAAACTAGGCTAAACCCTGTTTCACATAAATGCAACTGTGAAATCGCACTACTTCAGCCCAATTTCAAAGCAGCAGAAGCCGCAGATTTGGACCTCGGATCTCATTACGGCTTGCGACATCATTTAACAGATGTCTATGCAAGTCGCCCAAAAAAGAAATCCCCCAAAAAAGTAGTGCAGGAACCTTTTTTTCAAAGTCGCTGCAACTTGAGTCACAATGATTTGAATTTTTCGATTGCCAGCAATGGGGTGCGACTTGTCATGCAATTTTGGACTGTCAAATCACATGACAAATCGTACCGGTGTGAACCGGGATTAAAAAAGGAAACACAATGCTGCAATCACATCTAAGATCTGCTGCAAGTTCGTAGATTTTTTTTTTTTTGTTCTTGGGTCTTATTCTGCCCAAAAATCTGTACTTCATTATCGGGGTGAAAAGGAAACACCCCCCTCGTTAATAAGTGCCAGCGGTGAAATTACCATGCAGAAAAATCACAATCTGGCGGCGTCTAGATTACCATGTCTGCATCTTAAATCCAATCCTATAAAATGCTTATACGAGGAAAGGAAAAAAATAATAAAAAAGAGAACAAACAATCTCATGCAGGTTAATCCACTGAGCACTAATGAATATGATACATAATAACTGTTACACAAACAGCCTTTTACCTCCCAGCAAAGCTGTACAAGGAGAGCATTTGGTTTAATCCCCGATCTCTGGGGGATAGCGGGAGAAGAATGAACAGCGCACATTATTAGTCTTCATTTATAGATGAACTGGCTGTCTACTCCAATTGTGGGGGTCATTCACTAAATGCTTCCGTCCAATCAGAGACAAGTATTGATCGATCTCATCAAAGATACATAAAGAAAGTTGAAATACGATTACCTACCGCTGCGCCACGAGCACACATTTCTGGCCAAAAGAAATGAAGTCAATAACCCCAACCACAGAGATCTTGAAGAATTATGTACATCTACTAAGTACATTCCAGGGCCCAGTGGCGGGCCGTCCATTAAGGACGCACGGGCACCGCCCCCCCTATCAATGAGTACGGCTCCCTGATCTACATGCAGGGTGTTGGATGCATGGATTCCAATGGCGGGGGTGTTTTTCTTTTTAAGCATGTGATTAGAGCAAGAGGCGCTAATAGGCTTCAAAAAATGGGTGGGCTCGGGGCTCAGAGCACTTAGCTCATGGGTCATTTCTAGGAGGGTTGGGTTCGTGAGGGGGGGTGACCTGGGGGTTTCTTGGGTGAGACACATGAACTCAATCCTTTCTCTTTCCCTTAAAAAAATCCCTTTAAAGTTGGGGTGCCGTATGGTCAAACGTATTCCCACCTTCTTTAAAGCCATTATCCATGATTGCTGGTTACTTCAACATGCTCAAAACAATCTCTTTCACACAAGGGATCTCCAAAATCCAACCGGTTGATAACGGGGTAGATTTCATTCCTTATACTAAAAGTGTATCCATCATGTCAGAATATGCTTCTGTAGGACTAGAAATGTGCACCCTGTAACTTGACTTGGAATATAATCCAACTGTATTATTTATGTCTTCATGGGCCCAGCAATAAAAAAAAAAAAAGTTAAAACAAAAAGAATGAAGGCACTTACCAGGCATAGAGTCATTCCACATCTCCAGCTCATACCTCTGGATCTTCTCCAGACAAGCTTCTTCCTCCCTCCTAATGACACAGTAAGGATGCATCACCGCCATCTGCAAACAGACATGGTTCCAGCCGGTTAGTGATCTACACATTGCATGTGACCAGATTAATGTGGACCTAAAGTCCGCAAAATTAAAGTGTCTTGCTATAGATGGGGAAACTTTATACCTGAATCCTCTGATGTCAGGGTGGAGTATTACAGGAAGGAAGGTCAGCACACAGTGTGGCCAATTTACTAAACTACTGCAGGTACTGTGGCGCAATTCATCCTCACACCTCACAACAGATACACACTGGCACACATCAGGTGTTTCCATGCTGTTGAAATTAGACATGTGCAGAATGAAAACATTTGTTTTGCCATATCGATTCGGTAAGTTACTAATTTCATTTTGTTGTATTCGTAATTACATTTTTTTTTGTTTCCTTTATTCCTTTTCAAACAGATTAGAATTCTTCCAACAGATTCGAATTGAAATGATCAAATCAATCTCAATTTATTGAGAAGAAGAGCTGGTTGTTAAGGAGCGGCCAGCCGGCCACCCGCCGCGTCTTTAACGACCATGACTTATCTGCTGTCATCGGGATTCCTCGCTGACAGCAGAATGTAAACAACCACTGCCGGCTTTAAAAATAAGATAAAATATAAAACAGTGTGGGGGTCCCCCTCCCGAATCCATACCAGGCCCTTCGAGTCTAGTATGGATTTTAAGGGGAACCCCACGCCAACATTTTTTCCCTTCTGAACCATACCAGGCCCCATGCCTTCAACATAGGGGGGGTGCTTTGGGACAGGGGGGGTTTCCTCCCCAAAGCACCTTGTCCCCATGTTGATAGGAACAAAGGGCCTCTTCCCCACAACCCTGGGTGGTGGTTGTGGGGGTCTGTGGGAGAAGGGCTTCTCAGAATCTGGAAGCCCCCTTCAAACATCCAAATAAAACAAATGAAAGTTTATTTCAGGTTCGTTGAAATTTGTTACTGTTGTCGTTCAGAGATTCAGATACTTCTCAATCTTTGAATAACAAAAATGTTGTCTGAATTTAGAATCAGAACGAAAGGAACTGCTTATGTCTAGTTGAAACCCAAATGAAAACTGACTTCAGAGTTTTGATCTTTTAGAATGAATTGCTCCACAGTACCTGAAACTAAAAGGGTCATAGAAGGCTTGTTAAGCTCTTCTGCTGCTCATTAAGAATATGTAAAAACTTTAATCCTCATAGTTTGGACGTAGGTGCTCTAAAAAACAGAGCTTTAAATTTGCACATGGAAGCCAAAGAACCAAAATGAGGGCTGGGGATCTAGGGGTTTCAAAAAGGGAGGTCAACAATAATGTACTCAGTACTTCCTCCTCTACAGTCCGGCCGAAACGCCACCCTTCTAATTGAGGATAAATGCTGGTAAGGCAAGAGGTCCTTCCCAGAGCATACAGAATCAAATGAGGTTCCAGTAAGTAGACACTAGGTCAGTCTTTCTCTTACATGGTTCCATGAAACCCTGGTTAATCTCCAGAGGTTGCTAGGTCTTTTTTTGAGCAATTTCTTAACCAATAACCAATAACACCAATGGTCTTTTTATCTATCTGCAGGGGGTGGGTTACTCTAACTGACCACAAATGTAAGGGGTATTCTTCACCATGACCATCTCGATAAAGTACCATTAACAGTAGATAAAAAAGAAGTTATTAGCAGATGTTGACTGAGAGCGGGACATTATCTCCAGGGTTCCTCCATGGTAAAAAGGTTGAGAAAGGCTGCATTAGGTACTTAAGCTAGGATGTCAAGTGAGCTGTACCTTCAAATGAGCAATGGCAGCTCCTAAATCTCTGTCCTCACGAGTTTCCCTTAAAGCCCAACTCACGTTTCAGCCCCAACAAGCCAATAACCACCTTCCCTCTTGGAGTCCCTACCCTACTGTACTCCATGTTTTTTTTTAATATACTTACATTTAACCAAATTCTTCGGGCCAGCCAAAAAACGTGCCAGGTATGCTTTCTCTTTAGGCTTCCCCTGCTAGTGGCAGATTCTCCAGAGGCGGAGAGTGTCATCACTCTCTCTACCAATATACTGTAAATCAGTGGTTCTCAACCCTGTCCTCAAGTGCCCCCAACAGGCCATGTTTTGGGAATTTCTCTTAGATAAAATAGCTGTCAAAAATACCAAGCCATTGACTCTGATTTAAAGCATCTGTGCAAGATAAAGGAAAACCTGCAAACATGGCCTGTTGGGGGTACTTGAGGACAGGGTTGAGAACCACTGCTGTAAATGACACCCACATAGGGGGTCTACCTGTGACGCCATGCACTCACAGTATTATCCTTTGTCTTGTGGGGTGAGCAACACTGGGTGTCATTCAACCCAGAAGACTGAGGACATCTTGTGGTGGAAAAATAGTACTGCGGGCGACAGCTCTACTTTTTAGCCTAGTATTGCAGCTCAAGCTGCTTTTTGTAACCATATGAACAAAAAAATGAGCCCAGGCCTGGGCTTTAAAGTACTTCTGTCACACCAAAAGTATAAGGACTGGCATTTGTGAAAATGCTAGCTACCAGACTGTATCTGCCTTCATTAATTCCAAGTCACAGACAAGACAAGCATGCAGCAAATGGGAACCAGATTCAGAAAACTGGAGCATCCACATCAGGCTCCTACACCTCGATCTCATCCGGTGACTCGCACCAAAGGGTAATGGCTGGGAAGGGCCCCTTTCCGGCTCAGTACACTAGGTCCAGCAAGAGAAATGCCCAAAGTGCCGCACACCAGCAAACCCAACAGTCCATCCGGAAAGTATTCACAGCGCTTCACTTTTTCCACATTTTGTTATGTTACAGCTTTATTCCAAAATAGATTAAATTCATTATTTTCCACAAAATTCTACAAACAATCCCCCATAATGACAACGTGAAAGAAGTTTGTTTGAAATCTTCACAGCCTTTGCTCAATACTTTGGTGAAGTACCTTTGGCACCAATTACAACCTCAAGTCTTTTTGAGTATGATGCTACAAGCTTGGCACACCTATTTTTGGGCAGTTTCTCCCATTCTTCTTTGCAGGACCTCTCAAGCTTCATCAGGTTGGATGGGGAGCGTCGGTGCACAGCCATTTTCAGATCTCTCCAGAGATGTTCAGTTGGGTTCAAGTCTGGGCTCTGGTTGTGCCACTCAAGGAACGTTCACAGAGTTGTCCCGTAGACACTCCTTTGTTAGTGAAGCACTGGGAATACTTTCCTGGTTTGCACTGTAAAAGCAGCTTCAGCCCAGCTCTGTCCAGGCCGCATCCTCCAATGCGTTTCACCCCACCCGCAGGGCTAAGTCATGGAGCGAAGCGCGTCACGGTCCTCCATGGACCGTGAAGCTGAAGCTGGGGGGGGGCTGCTTTTACCGAAGTGTTTGCTGGTGTGTGGCACTTGTGGCCAAATCTCTTGCTGGATCGAATGCAGCAAACGGGAGTTGGAGAAAGCTCAGAGTGCTTTAGATCTGCACCTGTGACTCGGGAAACATCAGAGCCAAATTGCCAAAAATGGCAGCCAGGCAATTAGCATATTCAGTAGTATAGTTCAGCACTGGCAGCCCACTCATTTCTACTATGACAACTTTTTTTTTTTCTCTTTCTTAAAACACGCATGAGAATAGACGTGTTTGGTGTTCCTGTCTCCCCATGTGTCCTCCACATACATGTTTCCATTAAAGTGCAATTATGTCATGTTTGTGAAAACCTTGTCACAGGCATTGCTGCCTCTCTGTCAAAACGTTGTCACCCAACCCTCCCCGACTGCATGACTCCGGCTGACGTTTAGTCTTATCCTTTAATGCCGCCTAAAGTGTGTGAAATTACAGTCATTTCTCTGACACTTAAATTAAATGAAAGAACAATCTGAGGCAATCCTCCCTTTAAATTGCTACAGCCGATCGCTGATACATTCCAATGAGGAACAACATCCCACGCTTCCCGGGGGAAGATAGTACAGGCTTTGCTTGAAATGTTTCATATTGGCACAGCGGTCAGCACTTCTGGCCTTGCAGCACCGGGGTGCTTGGTCTAGCTTGGCGGCACTCCCTTTCCAATACGGTGGTCCGCTTCTTCACAGCGCATGCGCCGATGGCGACATCGGAGCACTACAAGTGAAATATCTCCTAAACGGCGCACGTTTAGGAGATATTTCCACTACCTATTAGGTAAGCCTTATTCTAGGTTCACCTATAGATAAAAGTAAGACAAAAGGGTGCGACTCTGCACACAAACAAAACTGACGTCCTTTTTTCCCCACAAATGGAGCTTTCTTTTGGTGGTATTTGATCACCACTGCGGTTTTTATTTTTTGCGCTATAAACAAAAAAAAAGGCAGACAATTTTGAAAAAAAAATATATATATACACTACCGTTCAAAAGTTTGGGGTCACCCAAACAATTTTGTGTTTTCCATGAAAAGTCACACTTATTCACCACCATACGTTGTGAAATGAATAGAAAATAGAGTCAAGACATTGACAAGGTTAGAAATAATGATTTGTATTTGAAATAACATTGTTTTTACATCAAACTTTGCTTTCATCAAAGAATCCTCCTTTTGCAGCAATTACAGCATTGCACACCTTTGGCATTCTAGCTGTTAATTTATTGAGGTAAGCTGGAGAAATTGCACCCCACGCTTCTAGAAGCAGCTCCCACAAGTTGGATTGGTTGGATGGGCACTTCTGGCGTACCATACGGTCAAGCTGCTCCCACAACAGCTCAATGGGGTTCAGATCTGGTGACTGTGCTGGCCACTCCATTACCGATAGAATACCAACTGCCTGCTTCTGCTGTAAATAGTTCTTGCACAATTTGGAGGTGTGTTTAGGGTCATTGTCCTGTTGTAGGATGAAATTGGCTCCAATCAAGCGCTGTCCACTGGGTATGGCATGGCGTTGCAAAATGGAGTGATAGCCTTCCTTATTCAGAATCCCTTTTACCCTGTACAAAGCTCCCACCTTACCAGCACCAAAGCAACCCCAGACCATCACATTACCTCCACCATGCTTAACAGATGGCGTCAGGCATTCTTCCAGCATCTTTTCATTTGTTCTGCGTCTCACAAACGTTCTTCTTTGTGATCCAAACACCTCAAACTTGGATTCATCCGTCCACAACACTTTTTTCCAGTCTTCCTCTGTCCAATGTCTGTGTTCTTTTGCCCATCTTAATCTTTTTCTTTTATTGGCCAGTCTCAGATATGGCTTTTTCTTTGCCACTCTGCCCTGAAGCCCAAAATCCCGCAGCCGCCTCTTCACTGTAGATGTTGACACTGGTGTTTTGCGGGTACTATTTAATGAAGATGCCAGTTGGGGACCTGTGAGGCGTCTGTTTCTCAAACTAGAGACTCTAATGTGCTTATCTTCTTGCTTAGTTGTGCAACGCGGCCTCCCACTTCTTTTTCTACTCTGGTTAGAGCCTGTTTGTGCTGTCCTCTGAAGGGAGTAGTACACACCGTTGTAGGAAATCTTCAATTTCTTTGCAATTTCTCGCATGGAATAGCCTTCATTTCTAAGAACAAGAATAGACTGTCGAGTTTCAGATGAAAGTTCTCTTTTTCTGGCCATTTTGAGCGTTTAATTGACCCCACAAATGTGATGCTCCAGAAACTCAATCTGCTCACAGGAAGGTCAGTTTTGTAGCTTCTGGAAGGAGCTAGACTGTTTTTAGATGTGTGAACATGATTGCACAAGGGTTTGCTAATCATCAATTAGCCTTCTGAGCCAATGAGCAAACACATTGTACCATTAGAACACTGGAGTGATAGTTGCTGGAAATGGGCCTCTATACACCTATGTAGATATTGCACCAAAAACTAGACATTTGCAGTTAGAATAGTCATTTACCACATTAGCAATGTATAGAGTATATTTGTTTAAAGTTAGGACTAGTTTAAAGTTAGCTTCATTTAAAAGTACAGTGCTTTTCCTTCAAAAATAAGGACATTTCAATGTGACCCCAAACTTTTGAACGGTAGTGTATATATTTTACTTTCTGCTATAAAACATATCTAAAAAATCGAATTTCTTCATCCGTTTAGGCCAATATGTATTCTGCTACATATTTTTGGTAAAAAAAAAAATCCCAATAAGTGTATACTGATTGGTTTGCGCAAATGTTATAGCATCTACAAACCTTGGGATAGATTTATGGTCTTTTAATTTTTTTTGTTTTTACTGGTAATGGCGGCGAACAGCGATTTTTAGCAGGACTGCAATATCAAATCTGACACTAAGTGGCACTTTTTGGGGACCAGTGACACCAATACAGTGATTAGTGCTAAAAAAAATGCACTGTTACTGTATAAATGACACCGGCAGGGAAGGGGTTAACATCAGGGGCGATCAAAGGGTTAAAGTAAAGGTTCGTGTTTTTTTTTTAAATAACAAACATGTCATACTTACCTCCACTGTGCAGCTCGTTTTGCACAGAGTGGCCCCGAACCTGCTCTTCTGGGGTCCCCCGGCGGCTCTCGCGGCTCCTCCCCACATCAGATAACCCCCTGGGAGGAGCGCTCTCCCGGGTGATTCCAAGTCCAGCATTTGGCGTCCATAGCCCTGGCGCGTGCGTCATTGGATTTGATTGACAGCAGTGGGAGCCAATGGCTGCGTTGCTATCAATCTATCCAATCAAGAGCAGAGAACCCCAGGCAGAGAGACAGCGCGTCCCCGTCGGGTCAAGTTCCAGGGCTCAGGTAGGTAAAACGTGGGTTGGGGGGGCTGGGGGGCTGGTCACTGCCACGTGTTTTTTCACCTTAATGCATAGGATGCATTAAAGTGGAGCTCCACACAAAAATGGAACTTCCGCTTTTCGGAACCCTCCCCCCCTCCGGTGTCGCATTGGTACCTTTCAGGGGGGAGGGGGGTGCAGATACCTGTATAAGACAGGTATTTGCACCCACTTCCGGGCATAGACCCCCGCGAGGGTCTGCGCCACTTCCCGCCACTTCCCATCTGCTGGGAGACACACGGGTCCCAGAGACAGCAGGGACCATTCGGATTGCCCAGCGTGACTCGCGCATGCGCAGTAGGGAACCAGGAAGTGAAGCCGCAAGGTTTCACCGCAACACTAGGGGGTGATCAAGGGGTTAAATGTGTTACCTAGGGAGTGTTTCTAATTGTGGGGGGATGGGACTGCCTGGAGGAGGAGACCGATAGCTGTTCCTAATCAGTAGGAACAGGAGATCTGTCTTTACTCCCCTGACAGAATGGAGATTTGTCTATTTAAATTGAAAGATCTCCGTTCTGTCTCTGTCAAGAGCGATCGCGGGGGGCCGGCAGGCATCGCGCCCACCGACCACGCGCATAGGCTCTGGCGTCGTGCCGTGGGCACGCGCCCCCTACAGCTCATAATGCGTCCAACGTACAGGAACAGCGTTTTGCCCAGGGGAACCAACCTGCCGCAGTATAACTGCGGCGGCTGGTCCTTAAGTGGTTAAAGTGATTGTAAAGGTTCAAAATTTTTAGAAAAAAATAACAAACATGGTATACTTACCTCCTCTGTGCAAGGGTTTTGCACAGAGCACCCCCGATCCTCCTCTTCTGGGGTCTCCCGATGGCGCTCCTGACTCCTCCTCCGCATTGAGTGCCCCCATGGAGAGCTACATTCAATGGGGGCACTCGTGCGGGCAGTTGGGAGTTATGGTTTTACTGTCTAGTAAACATGTTGTCAGTAGGGCAGGGAGCCCCAGATAGCAGTAAAAACCTGGCAGAGGTTCTCATCCTTCCAAACTCTATCCAGACCCCTACCTACATGGTAATCTCTTGCTGACCCCATAATGCATATATGGGGTGGCAAGAAAAGGTTGGCTTTGGTGTCCAGCCACTGCGGTATGAGGCTGTGTCCTTAGGCCATGCTCAATGCACACTTCTAGCAGACTGGCAGGGTTGTCACCATCAGCTCTTGGTTAGGGCTTCTGATCTGGAGCTAGCGGGACAGACTCCTGATCACGTGACTGCTATGAGAACCAAGCATGATACAGATGCTGTACTGCCTATACGGGTATTGCTGCCCACTTCAAGGACCACTTGGAGGTGGTGTTAAATACGGCACTGGATAGACTACAGTATCTTATCATATGACTCTGTCCAGTCCCTCTGTGTGGGAAAAGCTGCAGTAGACTTAGTGGAGGGTTGTCCTGGAGCAAGGTGGTCATACAGTGCCCAGGGTGTGAAACTCAGCCCCCCATGATGTAAATAAGCATACCACCCTTCATACTCTGCTGCACCCGTTCTCTAACTCCCATGCTCCAGCTGCCCTTAGTCACATTTGTTACTGATGTAGCACCCTGGTGTTTAGGCAGGGATGCTGTTAAATTTAGTTGCCAGGTGGTAGTTGCCTTGGCCAATTGTTAGGAGGTCAATTGATTTCACCCAAATTCGGGAATTGCGGCACTTCTCTCTTCTGTCGCTAGGTGGCCGGGTACCTGGGGATATTAGATAAGACAAGGGCATTGCAAGGACAGATTAGGAATAGATGGGATGTCTCACCCAATGGGCAGGGATTTTCTTGGATCCCATGGCTTGCTGGGAGAGCCTATTTGTTTGGGTGGGGTTGGGTGATCGGGGTTCTGTGCCACCTGGACGGCTGTCTGGGTGGATGTGGGTTGTGCTGCCCTGGGCTGCTAGGCCAGAGCCTGAGGCCTATCCCAGGGATAACTGGCTGATAGGCTGTGTGAGGGCCTATCCAGAAGCAAGAGAGCTGTGTAGGGTTGGGACTGCGGCTTGCAGCTCAACCAGAAGTGACGGTTCTGCCGGCCAAGGAACCTGTCGTGGTCGGAGAGGAGGCTTTCGCCACTGAGGGACCATCCACCTTGTTACCAGGGACCACTGTGAGTAGCTGAAGCAAGTACCGGAGAAGACTTGTCACCAACCGGGGACGGTGAAGAATTGGGAAACTTTAGCAGGTGCCAAGCCAGGGACCCAACCAGCGGAGGTGACGCTTGCAGAGCAGCCTTGTGTGTCAAGCCAAGAACCGAGCAGGCCAGTGGGGTGACACTTGAGGAGTATTGGGAGTGCCAAGCCAGGGACCCAGCAGAGACGCGGGGGTGATGCTTGAGGAAGATACTGGGTGAGAAGATTGGAAGAGCTCAGGAGATCCAGTGGCAGTGGATCAGCAAGTCTAGTGAGAGAGAGACTGGGAGCTCAGTTGAGTGAAGATCTACGAGAGGAGATTGTAGAAGTGAAGGAGTTTGTTACAACTTGTGTTAGAAACTGTTACAAGACTGTTGCCCTAGGAGACAGCGATCCTACTCGTGCAGATGTGGTGTCTTGCTGGATGCCTTTCCATGCATGGCTGTCTACCTGTAGAAGTCTCTGAGTCTGCTGATTAACATCGCAACTACTAAAGGGTGTCCTGGCCCTAACCCTCTCTCTCCCTCAGTTCTGCTTAAGAGACAATAGATCTCTTTGCATTCAAGAAGTGTCTGGCGCTTATGAATCTATCTTGCAGTACATCACACCCACCATGCCTCGTAACCCACCCTACACAGAAGGATGTCAGCTGTCCCTGACTCTGGAGGTCACCATTAGGCCTGGAGAGGCCCGGGACTTGGCTACACTATTGTATTTTGGAGATTTGGATACATTAGAATCTCTGAATAACAAAAATGTTGTCCGAATTTCCATTTGTAACGAAACACACATGTCTACCGCAACTACAGGGAACAAACTAATAGAGAAATCACGTGCACAACATCAATCAATGTACAGCCCTACTCTTATGACTGCTCGGGACTGTGCCAATACAAGGCAGCTTTGCTAACGATCAAACCGCCATCATGTCACCAACCCCGCCCCCCTCCCCCCCCCAGTGAATAATAACGGCTGCAATATCTCACACGCTGTACGCTATAGCAGCGAGTTGTTTTTATCTGTGATTTATTATATTCAGTTCAGTTTAGAATAATTTCACATTCCTGTAACAAAAATGCTGACAAATCTTCTCGTTGGCACCAACCTCAATAGTAATAAATACAATGAAAACAAAAAGCGATTGTCACAGAGGGCGGAACAGGGAGTCATTCACATCGTAAGGAGTTACAGCTGCAGATTTTGGCTTTCAGAACCGCTGTGAATGTTGCAAGAATAAGAGCGTGCAAGAAATGTTCTGGTGCCCTGTTATAGAAAGTCCCGGAGCCAAAGAAAGGAGAGAAATAGGCGCAGGGACAGCATGACATGGCTGGACGGAACAGTGGCCGCCTTAAGATCAGGTTTCCCCTTTTAGAAAAGGGGAGGGGGCTGTGTGAGGGCGTCGCTCAGAGCTTGAGAAAGGAAAGGAGAGGGGGAAGTGACGTCAATCGTAAGAGCGGAGGAGGAAGCGATTAGACGCATCACCCTCACCGCTCTGTATCCTCCTCTCCTATCATCCTCTCACACACAGTGCTGCATCGCTACGATGGAGGGCTGATAGCCCAGCGCTGAGCGGCGGTCACCGCACAAGGTGCAGACTGGCTGTGAGCCCCTATGGCAACCAGGGAGGCAGTCGGCGGAGAGGCAATAGACGGGGGGCGGCGGCACCACGTGCGCGGCGGTCACGGCCGCCGGAAGTTTTCAGCCAGGACACGGGCGACAGTGGAGATCGGAGGTGGCAGCTACAAGCAGTAGGGAGTGAACCCCCCGAACCAGCGCACACCATGGTGCCAGAAGACAAGGTACGGGGGCGGAGCGGGACCTGGCCAGGGGGCAAGGGCGCGGCGGGGGGAGCCCAGCACAGCACATGGCTCTGCTCCCCCTGGCTCGTCGCAGACACACAGCACAGGTGGCCAGGGCTGCGGGGGGCAGATCTGGGTAGCCAGCCGGCCACAGTTTCACTCTGCACAGCGGAGGGTTCGAGAGGAGCACGGGGTTGTTGGGGAGCGACGTCGGAGGTCAGGGTCGAGGACCCAGCCAAGCAGTAAGCGCAGGGGCCCGTCACGGGGGACACCGAACACTCGGAAAACGGAGCGGTCCTGCAGGGATGCAGCCTACGGTCGGTAGGACGTAAGGACAGCAGCAGATCGGAGGGTGAAAGGTTCGGGTCGGAGTGTGACGAGGGTCAAGGACGTCCAGCAGCGGTGGTTCCAGGAGTGACGGCTGGTGGGCCCTTGCCTGGGCAGCCTGGTGAGGATGATTCTTATTTTATTTCTATTTTTTCTGATTGTCGTTTGGGGTTGGGTTAGTCTACCTGGGCTGTCAGGTTTGGGGGTAAGTGCGGGAGTTAAGTGGTAGGTGAAGCGTTTTTAGCGGGGCATATGAAGTAGTCCTGGGCAGACATGTGACACCAACACATGACACTCATACGGTAGGGGGCCCCCTCAGGGTGTAGGAGTTACAGCGACAACATAGGTAGTTTCCCGGTTTAGTGGACAGGCTCAGTATAGCCAGGGTAAGACAGGGGATGCAGCCAGAAAAAAAAAAGCAAGTTGGACAACGGGGATGTCGGTTGAGTCCTCGTGCCCAGCCGCGTGGCTACAAGCGTTTGCCATAGGGGAGAGAGTACTAAGGAAAAGACCCCGAACAAAGTTTGGCTCGATTAGTTTACCTGCAGGCTTGTAGTGATGCACACAAGATTCCTGGCGGTGTGGCTTGGCTTAGGCACAAGGCATAGTTTCGGCGACGGATGGCCGTCCGACTGTCCCTACACTGGGCCCATAAGGACGTCAGCCAGAGGATGAGGCTATTGCAGCGTCGCGGGCTACTAATCGGTTTTTTAGGCAAGGGTAAATTTGGTATAAACTGGCTAGTCCGACACGTGGGTTTAGGGGGTGTCTATTCCATTCACGGTTCGAGGGGTTTTTTTGGGAGGTAAGAACAGTAAGTGCCGTGGGGTCCGGTATTAAGAGGGTCTATGCCGGTGCATGGGAGTAGGATGTTTTTCTTTCCTCAGTATACGCCCGGACCGAGCAGCGGTAACATTTTTGGGACGGGTTTTTTGTCCTAACGGTTGATATACCTTGGCGTTTGCGAGGGTCCGACCCCAGGCGGTGAATTTCTAGGCCGCCTTGGTCATACAGAATCAATTTTGAAAACTGGGAAGGGGGTTGCTATGGGGCCCAGGGCACCTTTAGCAGGCCTTTCCGGGCAGGGTGGTCTTTCCACTGGTAGTGTTTTTCCCCAGAGAGAGCCCAACAAGTTTGGATTTATTCAACACCGGGCCGTTACAAAGGGGGGTCCGTCAGTGATTCCATTGCCCCTGAGGAAGGGGAGGGTACAAGTACACTTCTTTTATGCAGCGGGGGCATGCGTGTGATGGTATAGGTAAGGGCCTTAGGTGGTCAAGTCAGGCAATTCATTGGCTTTTAGGATATTGCTGGTACATACAGTCAGCTTTCGGCTGGTGGGGGACATAGGGCAGGGGCACAGTAGGCGGATCTTTGACCGCCGACGGGTTGCTCCGGCTAGGTGCCGTTTTTTCGGTATGTTCAGTTCTTTCTAAGACAGGGCAGTACGGGAGCTTTCGGGTATCTAAGCGGGCATGCTTTACCTAGATCAGTTGGTATGTTTTGCCCTGCGGGTTCCAATATCTGTGCCGTCTTGTGGGGGACGGTATAACAGCTGGAGGTATGTTTCGGGGTTTCGTTAGCTATGGGGGATAACAGAGGTCCCCTCGAAAAACATTTCATTCCGGGAAATCGCAAAGGAGTCTATGGGTATGTGATGTGGCCGGCCAGGGACAAGCTAGAGAGGCTATAGGACGAGGTGCGGGGGGTTTTTTTTAGAGTCCGCAAGGTGCAAGTTACGTCAGCTACTATAGGTGCTGGGGGAAACTGGGTGTTGTTTTCAACAGCATTACCCCCATGGGCAAGGTTTTATGGTACCGGCGGCAGCTACCGCAGGATCAGGGGCCTTCCACTCACTTTTGGAACATTACTAAGGTTACTAAAGGACCGCCGGGCTCAGCAGGCGGGTTTTTTGGATGACATGTCCCATCAGCGATGGTGACTTGGGAACTAGTCGCGCAGGCTGCACGGTCCACGGGGTTGTAGCCTTTTCAGGGGACCATGTAGCGCTGCGATGGGGCCATCAGCTTGTTTCGAGACTGGGTTTTGCAGAATCTGGTTTCGGGTGGAATTGTTCGAATTGTAGTGACTTTACAAATTTGGGGGGCATTCCTGTTGCAGCCAACAGGTCTTTTGTAACGAGGACTATCGGGGGGGGGGTGGTACAGGTGGTTTTCTCTGCTGACCACGGCATACGGGCCGGGGGTCAGGCGTGTTGTGCCATTGGGTACTGCACTGCTTATAAGGGTTACATTCATTTACGCGGTGCACTTATTAGGGATTGATAACATTTTGGTTGTTGCTTGTTTCGTTTTTCAGTGGGATAGGTTTTGGGGTTTGTCGCCATAAGTGGGCCTGCTTTGGGAATGTATTAAGGAGGATTGACTGCCTATTGGTAAGGCAAATTATTATGATTACTTAAACGTTATACAGGACGGGTTTGCTTGCTTAACAGGTTTGGCATGTCCCCAGTAGGTCATTGTGCAGCACATGCAGTTTTCTATGGTATTATATGGTTTTAGCAGGGGATCTCGGCAGCTGCCATGTACCGCAGGTTGTCTGGTTTGTCCTTTCTCTTAAGTGGTTTGGGCTACGGTATCACACCAAAGGGTTTGTTAGGTATAAGACTAACGGTTATGGGCCCAGGGAGTTGAAGAGGGACGCCTTTGAGATATTATAGGTCTTGCATTGTGTTTTCTAAAAGTTTACAGCTCTCTGTATGCAAGGGCTTTATGGGGGGCAGCAGTTGCAATAGCACGCTTTTGTTGGGACGTTAGGCCTGTGGTCTTGTAGTCCTTTAGCACACATGTGGACAGATGTGTCCTTATCGAGGTTCAAGCGTGGAGCGGTCAGAATAGGGGGTCAGCAGCTGGGTATGACCCAAAAAAGAGTTTTTCTTTTATCGCCCCCTTTTTTGCATGGGGCAGCCACAGAGTAGCACGGGCGGGTCTGCTGTAGGAAGCAGCTTGGCACATTGGAGCATGGGACTCAGATAGGGAAGGGGTACATTCGCCCTCATTGTATGTGGTATTATGTTGCACATTTCCGTGTGCTATTGGCATATGGCGTTGGTGATTGCTGTTTTTTATGTGGTTTGCGCTGTCATTTATTATTGTTCACGGGTCGCGAGTATGGCCAGTGGTAGATTTGTCATTCCTATGTTATGGGGGGTTCAGTAGAGCTGAGGTTCGGCTGTATGGCAGGCAGTCCAGTATCCTCTGGCTGCAGTTTGGTCAGGTGCAGCATGGCCCTGGCAGGTGGTGAGACAGGTTTGGGGGGTGTACACAGGTCCTCCCGTTTGTACTTTTCCCTGTATGTTTGCGGTTACGCGTGGGGTAAGCGGTATGGGAGTCAGACTTATGAGGGACCTCATTCGTGGCGTAATAATGCAATGGTTTTACGTTTATTAGCGGCTTATCCAGGTATGGGTAATAATATGGTTTAACATGGTGGGGCTGGATGTCATTGCATTGGGCCCTGCCTAGTAAGAAGGTGGACCGGGCCCGCTTAAGGAGGTGAGCAGGCTTTCATAAAAGACGGGGGGTGGTCATACGCCTCTGTGAGCTGGTGCTGGATACATGTAGGTATCCGAGTAGGGTTGGGGTACATCTTAAGGTGTGGGTTGTGTTTTTGTAGGCAATGTACCTTCAGGACGGCATTCAGCGAGGGCTGAGGGTGTGGGGGCGCACGCAAGGGTAAGGTGTTACCCCTTTCGTGCTGTGGCAGTGTTGGGTCGATGGAGAAGGAGAAGATAGAGGTTACATTTATGGAACATGTTGTACCCATCCATGGGATGAGGGTGGTTTCTGGTACCCATCCATGAAAGGATGGGGGTTGTTTCTGGTACCCATCCATAAAAGGATGGGGGTTGTTTCTGGTACCCATCCATAAAAGGATGGGGGTTGTTTCTGGTACTCATCCATAAAAGGATGGGGGTTGTTTCTGGTACCCATCCATGAAAGGATGGGAGTTGTTTCTGGTACCCATCCATGAAAGGATGGGAGTTGTTTTTGGTACCCATCCATAGAAGGATGGGAGTTGCGTCTGGTACCCATCCATGAAAAGGATGGGGGTTGTTGTTGGTACCCATCCATGAAAAGGATGGGGGTTGTTTATGGTACTTTCAGGTTACGAGGGGGTAACCTGGAAGGGTTAAAAAGGGTAGGTCACTGCGAAGGTTGGGTACTGCCTCCGAGTCAGGGGTTTCCGACTGGAGGCCTAAAGTTAAAAGAGGTTGTTCGCAGTGACCAATCTATGTTGTTTCCCGCTATGACATTAAAAAGTATATATTGAAGTTTAATGGTTATTTATGAAGATGTTATTTAATTACTGTTATAATTGGTTAATAAATAGGCCGTCAAGGCCATTTACTCCAAAACCTTGTCAAGTCATTTGTGAAGGGTTTGGAGGGGAGGGGAAGTTGTTGGGGAAAAAAGGTATCAGGAGACTGGGCTTAAGTCCTACATATGTCAAGAGGAAATGTGGTGCCCAATAAAGTGGCTTACTGTAAAAGACAAGTAATACGGCGCTATCCTTACTATTTGTGGAGGGCTGCTGTTAGAAATCATGAAGGGGGGTGGGGGGGGGGCATACAGCCTAAATGACAGGGCCCCAGCCGAAAGTGACTTATCAGTCCCTTTCTCTGAATGAGCAGGAAGCGCTCTGGCTGAGGCTTCCTGCTCATTCACAAATTGAAGCCTAGTAAACATGGTTTGCTAGGCTTCAGTGATGAATGGACACAGGAGCGATCGGTACTGATCGCTGACTGTGTTCATTCAGGAAAGGAAGGGGTCAGTAAATAAACATCCCCCCGTGTGCCTGAGGGGGGAGGGTAGCGAGCAGTGCTGCTGGGGGAAAAGAGCACACAGAGGCGGGGGGGGGGGCGGGACAGCCGATGGAAGGGGCGCATATGCTAGAACCAATGCCCCTGCAGTGCAGCCGGAGGGAGGAAGAGGAGGAGAAGCTGGCAGCGCTGCAGGGGGAGGCAGAAGAGGGACAGTATCTGAAATAAAGTAGTACAGCCGGCCCTCCTGCTCAGCGGGTGCTCGGGCCCCCCCTTTTGAAATGATGGGGCCCGGGCCCAGTACAGGAGGGCTGGCTGTACTGCCTTACCAGCAGCCCTGCTTATGCGCCAAAAAGAAGTAACACTATACTTAAAGCGGAGTTCCACTGTTTTTTTAGTTTATTAAAAGTCAGCAGCTAAAAAAAGTGTATCTTCTGAATTTTTAATAAACAGACACTTACCTGTCCCACGGTCCATCGATGCGGCCGCCCAAAGCCTCCGTTCTCTCCCCTTCCTCTCCGCCGGCGCCGACATTGTGAGTGTGGGCGCTCGGCTATGACAGTTTGTGGCTTCACAGCCAGGCGCGCACTGTGCATGTTCCGTCAATGGCCAGGCAATGTTCTGGGACCTGTCACGTGTAGGGAGGGGCCCCACCTAGGAATCGCCTAGGCGGTTAGAAGCCCGGAAGGAGGAAGTGGGACAAGGAAGTCCCACTCCAAACCAGGTACCCAGCCTCCCACCAAAAAAATGACATGCCAATTGTGGCACGTCAGGGGGGCGAGGAGCACTTAAAGCGGAAGTTCCATTTTTGGGTGGAACTCCGCTTTAAAGCCCGACTCTGAGCTAAACCAATAAAGAAGTCCTCCAGCAAAAAATAACAATTTAAAAATAAACAGCAAAAAAAATAACAATCCAAAAATAAAGAGCAAAAAATAACAATTTAAAAATTAAGAGCAAAAAATAACAATTTAAAAACAAACAGCAAAAAATAACAATTCAAAGATAAACAGTAAAAAATAAAAATGTAAAAATAAACAGTAAAAAATAACAATTAAAAAAAAAAAAAAAGCAAAAAATAACAATTTAAAAACAAACAGCAAAAAATAACAATTTAAAAATAAACAGCCCAGCTTTAACCCAGAGATTTCCCATGCAGTAATTTTTCAGACCTCAGTCTGATGACTGGCATCATTCAACCCACTTCCTCTGAGCCCAGGTCATGGACCCGGCCCCAGCCTGTAACGGGACAGTCAAAGGTGAAGCAGCGCAGCGATGAACTCACCTCTTTGTCACTATGCATTCTGCTCAGTCAGTACATTCACTGATTGGCTCTTTAACTGATTGCCACACCGCCCACCATACTTACACCGCATACACACGATCAGACATTCCGATAATAAAATCCATGGATTTTTTTCCGACGGATGTTGGCTCAAACTTGTCTTGCATACACACGGTCACACAAATCTTGTCGGAAATTCTGAACGTCAAGAACGCAGTGACGTACAACACGTACGACGAGCCGAGAAAAATTAAGTTCAAGAGCCAGTGCGGCTCTTTTGCTTGATTCCAAGGCATGCGTGGAACTTTGTGCGTCGGAATTGTGTACACATGACCGGAATTTACGACAACGGATTTTGTTGTCGGAAAATTTGAGATCCAGATCTCAAATTTTGTTGGACGGAAATTCCGATGGAAAATGTCCGATGGAGCCTACACACTCCCATCGAACATTTTCCGTCAGAAAATCCGACCGTGTGTACGGGGCATTATAGTGCAGCAGGGCGGCCACTCTGCGCCGGATCACGTACCTAGTAGGTGATCCGGCACTTCCAGGTAGGTGGTGTGCGCGTGTCACAGACGCCGTGGCCGATCAGTGGGTGCTGGCCAATAGATGACCGCTGGCACCCACTGATCATCGGGCAGAGACACAGGTAGTAAACATAAACACTGGTTAGACACACATTTAACTCTTTAATCGCCCTAGATGCTTAACCCCTTCCCAGCCAGTGTTATTAGTACAGTGACAGTGCATATTTTTAGCACTGACCACTGTATTAGTTCCCACAAAGTGTCAGTTAGTGTCAGACTGTTCGCTGAAATACTGCAGTCCCACTATAAGTTGCTGATTACCGGCATTAGACCTCTTTCACACTGAAGGCATTTTTCAGGCGCTAAAGGGCTAAAAATAACACCTGTAAAGCGCCTGAAAAACGCCTCCCCTGCAGCCCCAGTGTAGGAGCCCGAGTGCTTTCACACAGGGGCGGTGCGCTTACGAGACATTAGAAAAAGTCCTGCAAGCAGCATCTTATGCCGCGTACACACGGTCAGACTTTCTATCCTACTTGGTCCGGCACACTTTCCGACGGACTTTGTCCGCCAGGTGCGCCGGACTTCAAAACGGGCGGACTTGCCCACACACGCCGGGACTTTCCGGCGGGCTAAGTCCGCCCGTCTTTCCAACGGACTTTCGCCGGAGTTCCGGCGGACTTTCAGAATGAACGGACTTGCCCACACACGGACAAGTCCGTTCATTTTGAACGTGACTCAGGTGCGACGGGACTAGCAAAGGATGTCAATCTTGCCGCTTTTATCGGCGAGATTGACACCTTGCGAGCCCCGTTGCGGGGCATACCAGGCCCTTAGGTCTGGTATGGATTATAAAGGGAAGCCCCTACGCCGAAAAAACGGCGTGGGGTCCCCCCTAAAATCCATACCAGACCCCGATCCGAGCACGCAGCCTGGCCGGTCAGGAAAGGGGGTGGGGACGAGTGAGCGCCCCCCCTCCTGAACCGTACCAGGCTGCATGCCCTCAACATGGGGGGTGGGTGCTTTGGGGGAGGGGGGCGCCCTGCGGGGCCCCCCCCACCCCAAAGCACCTTGTCCCCATGTTGATGAGGACAAGGGCCTCTTCCCGACAACCCTGGCCGTTGGTTGTCGGGGTCTGCGGGCGGGGGGGCTTATCGGAATCTGGGAGCCCCCTTTAATAAGGGGGGCCCCCAGATCCCGGCACCCCACCCTATGTGAATGAGTATGGGGTACATGGTACCCCTACCCATTCACCTAGGGAAAAAGTGTAATAAAACACACTACACAGGTTTTTAAAATATTTTATTAAACAGCTCCGGGGGGGGATCTTCCTCCGGCTTCGGGGGTCTTCTTCCGGCTTCGGGGGTCCCTCCGCTTCATCTTCTCCCGGCGTCCGGTTGGTTCTTCTCCGCTCTCTTCTCCCGGTGTTCCAGTTCTTCGGCCGGCTCCTCTGCTGTCTTCAGGTAGCTCTCTTGCCAGCAGAGGTCCGGACTTCTGAGCTGCTGGGCTTCTTCTCTTCTCTTCTCCAGATGTTTACACGATGCTCTCTCCGGCTGGACTGCTCTCCGAGGGATCGGGGTCTGGTATGGATTTTAGGGGGGACCCCACGCCGTTTTTTCGGCGTAGGGGCTTCCCTTTATAATCCATACCAGACCTAAGGGCCTGGTATGCTCCACGCTCGCCGCAATAGGAAAATTTGTTTTTCCTATTGCAGCGAGCGCGAGCGCGAGATGCAATACCTTGCCCTCGTGTCGTATCTGGTCCGTCGGACCAGCATACACACGAGCGGGCTTTCCGTCGGACCAGCACACACACGAGCGGACTTTCCGCCCGAAACTGAGTCCGACGGAAAGATTTAAAACTTGTTTCAAATCTAGGTCCGGCGGGCTTTTGGGAAAAAGTCCGCCGGAAAAGTCCGCCGGCGCCCACACACGGGCGGATTGTCCGGCACACTCTGGTCCGCCGGACCAAGTATGCCGGAAAGTCCGACCGTGTGTACGCGGCATTAGGAACAGTTTAGGAGTGCTGTATACATCACTCCTCCACCGTCCTTGCCCATTGAAATAAATGGGCACTGCTGCCGAAGTGCCTGCAAAGCGCCAACAAAGCGCCTGCAAAGCGATTCGGCAGCGGCGCTTTTCAGGCGCATTTAACCCTTTCTTCGGCTGATAGGGGGGTTAAAAGCGCCCTGCTAGCGGCTGAAAAGCGCCGCTAAATTGACGGTAAAGCGCCACTAAAACTAGCTAGCTAACGCGGCCCGCTGGCAATGTGAAAGGGGTCTTACTAGTATATAAAAATGAATAAAATAAAAATTCCAGTATACTGTATATCCCATAGTTTGTAGACGCTATAACTTGGGCGCACATCAATCAATACACGCGATTTATTATATATATATATATATATATATATATATAAATGATATTATTATTTATTGGCCTAAACTTATGAAGAATTTTAATTTTATTACATTTTTTTTATTGGAAATGTTTTATAGCAGAAAGTAAAAAATATTGTTTTTTTTTTCAAAATTCTTGGTGTAGTTTTGTTTATAGCGCAAAAAATGAAACACCGTAGAAGTGATCAAATGCCACCAAAAGAAAGCTCTATTTGTGGGAAAAACTACATAAATTTAATTTGGGTACAGCACGACGGCGCACGACCGCCCATGACCGCGCAATTGTCAGTTAAAGTAATGCAGTGCTGTATAGCAAAAAATGTCCTGGTCATGAAGGGGGGTAAATCTTTTGGAGGTCAAGTGGTTAAATAGGCTACTCATCTTTATCTTATTTTTGGCTCATTTGCATGGGGCGTACATAACCATACACCCATGGAGGGCTGGGTTTACCCGCATCGGGGGGGGGGGACACTAGTGTTCCGAACATGAGGCTGTGCACCCGCACCCACATGGATGTCACAAACACTCTGTCTGTGCAGCCACTTGGGCACCAACTGACAGAAATGAGATTGCCTGCACAAGGGTCCACAGAACACCTTTTCATCCCTGTGCAGGTAAACATGGCCCTCACATGGGCATACAGTTATGTACGTCTCATGTGGACGAGGCTCTAATCACTTGATTGGCTCCTTGTTGCTTCTTCCTCTCACACTTCAGCCCCCCCCCCCCCCAGTGCTAAAAGGATGCATCTCTGGCTGCAATACCTTTAACCACTTGCCAACCAGCCGCCGTCATTATACTGCGGCAGGTCGGCTTGTTACCGGAAATCGCAGTAGGTGTACATCGGCTCCTTTAAGAGCCATAGCAGGCGCGGGGGACCCGATGCGTGTGGCCGGCGGCCGCGATGTCCGCCAGCCATCGCGGGAAAGAGAGCCAGGACGGGGATCTGTCAATGTAAACAAACAGCTCCCCATTCTGACAGGGGAGGAGAGAGAGATCTGCTGTTCCTAGTGATTAGGAACAGCGATCTCTCTCCTCCTCCAGTCAGTCCCCTTCCCCCACGGTTAGAAACACCTCCGAGGGAGCACATTTAACCCCTTGATCGCCCCCTGGGGTTAATACCTTCCCTGCCAGTGGTATTTACACAGTAATCAGCGCATTTTTATAGCACTGATTGCTGTATAAATGTAAAAAGTATCCGATCTGTCCGCCATAATGTCGCAGTCCCGCAAAAAAAAAAAAACGCAGATCGCCGCCATTACTAGTAAAAAAAAAAAAAAAATTATAAAAATGCCATAAATCTATCCACTATCTTGTAGACGCTATGTCTTTTGCGCAAACCAATCAATAAAAGCTTATTGCGATTTTTTTTTTTACCAAAAATATGTAGAAGAATACATATCGGCCTAAACTGATGAAGAAATTTGTTTTTTTTTATTTATTTTCTTGGATATTTATTATAGCAAAAAGTAAAAATATTGTTTTGTTTTTTTTCAAAATTGTCATTCTTTCTTTGTTTATAGTGCAACCCCCCCCCCCCCCCCCCCCAAAATGCAGAGGTGATCAAATACCACCAAAAGAAAGCTCTCTTTGTGGGGAAAAAAGGACGTCAATTTTGTTTGGGTACAACGTAAGTGGTTAACCTGGAGCTGTTCCCTGCCACAAGATGTAATCAGACTTCCAGGTTGAATGAAGTTCAACATCACCGACCTGGGAGGACTCTACATTAATGACAGGGCACCATGGTCTCCCCCAGGGAGAAGTCCTCTCAACACCCTCCAGTGTGCTGGTGCCGAAAGTGGAGCTGATGCCACACACTGTACCAATGAGGACCACCCTAGTCAATCCAAATGACTGGCCTGAAAACTTCAACAAAGGTAAAAACAAAAACTGGATATAAAAAAAAAAAAACAGCCAGTAGGGGCCACAAGGGGGTCATTTAAAAACAGGGGAAGGGGGAGGTGGCATGGACCCAGAGTTGGGCTAAGCGTTTCCTAAGAGAAACATGGAGGCTGTCGCTACTGAAGGTATTGAAACCTATAGTTGGTCACAAATTTCCTTCACTACAGCAAAGAGAGTGTACTGAGAGAAAAACGTAGCCTGCTACCGCTGGACTCCTATTCTAAAAATGCTGGTTCATAAATTAAGATGTTAAGATTTTATATAATATACATATAAGATTACTTTTATATATATATATACATATACATATATATATATATATATATATATATATATATATATATATATATATAATAATAATTATTATTATTATTATTAGTATGATTATTATTATTAATAATAATAATAATAATAATCATACTAATAATAATAATAATAATATTAAATCAAAACTATGGGGAGAAAGAAAGAAAGAAAGAAAGGGGTTAATTAGGGATGACAAGGGTAAAGTAGTAATACAAAGAGGTAAAATGGGAATGATTTTTATTTATTAAAAAAATAAATCTTTTTTTCTCTTGTGAGATTGCAGGAAATGATATTATGTGCAGATGAAAGGCCACTCCTTTGATCTGCACATGAAAGCATGAATCAAAATATATTGAAACAATGTAAAAATGTTCAATGTGAACCTATACCAAAAATATGGGTGTTGCGCAAAGCTCTGACATGTCCTCATCTGCTGTCAGCCGCTGGGAGGGCAGGCAGGGACGGAGCTCATCTTAGCTCCGTGGATATCAATGCGAAAGAAGAAAGGTCCCAAAAGCCATACATCACAACAAAACCCTGTGTGTGGAAAGTGAAAACAGCCACAGCATCCAGGCCCGCCCCTCCAATGCATTTCATAGGGATGGGCCGTGGGAAAGGTGAAATACTGGGGTATGTGACCTGGGGCTTTTTTCACTTTCCACGCAGAGGGTTTCTTTGTGATGTGCGGATTTTGGGTCCTTTCTACTTTGTAATGTAAAAATGTTGTTACAGTATATGTAAAAATCTTGGATTGTTTCGGGGGGGGGGGACTCCATGGGACCAAAGAAGATTGTGCCAGGGGGGACTGCATAAGACCAAAAAAAGATTGCGCATGGGGATTCCATGAGACCAAAGAAGATTGTATCATGGGGGAATCCATGAAACCAAAGAAGATTGTACCAGGGGGAACTCCATAAAACCAAAAAAGATTTGCCAGGGGGAGCTCCATAAGATCAAAGAAGATTGTGCCAGGGGGAACTCCATAAGACCAAAGAAGAAAGTGCCAGGGGCGACTCCACAAGACCAAATTAGATTGTGTTAGGGGCGACTCCAAGAGACTAAAGAAGATTCTGCCAAGGGGACTCCATAAGACCAAAGAAGAAAGTGTCAGGGGTGACTCCAAGAGACCAAAGAAGATTGTGCCAGGGGGACCTCCATAAGACCAAAGAAGATTGTGCCAAGGAGGACTCAATAAAGCCAAAGAAGTTTGTGCCAGGGGGACTCCATAAGACCAAAGAAGATTGTACCAGGGGGGACATCACAAGACCAAAGAAGACTGGGCCAGGGGGGACTCCATGAGACCAAAGACTGTACCAAGGGGGACTCCATAAATCCAAAGAAGATTGTACCAGGGGGACTTCACAAGACCAAAGAAGACTAGGCCAGGGGGGACTTCATAAGACCAAAGATGATTGTGCTGGGGGGACTCCATGAGACCAAAGGAAATTCTGCCAGAAGGGATTTCCCCTGGGGATGACACTAAATCTACAGTACAAGAGAACCCAGTTTCCTGCACATGCTTGAGTAGTCTGGAGTCCTGGTTGCCTAAGAAGATTGTGAAGCCATTATAATGAAGACTAAGTGGCTTTTTAGTGTATCTCCCTAGCATAAAGACCATGGTCAACAATCATTGGAAGGTTAAATAGCGTGTACATGTGTGTTGTTTGCATATTTGTAGTACTCATTATGCCTTGTATTATACATGCATCATTCTTGCTTAGTAAAAGCACATTAATATACTCCAGGGTTGTTTGTTTCCTTGCTTTACTACAAAGTAGCAAAAAGATATAGGAAAAAAAATGTGCTCCCCATTCTCACTAGAGGATATCTTGCCAAATGACAGCTTTCCTGGCCTATCCACAGAGCTTTAGTGACAGCAACCAAGTGCTGATAATAGTCTCCGACTACAGGCCTTTGTAGCTCGGAGATGAGGAGAGAAGAAAGCTCTGGGGGCTTTAAGGTTTACAGCAGGACAAAAAGTTAAACTCAGCATCAGCAACTTTCAAAAATGACAAATATTGCCTTATTTTTTTGGCTATTTAAAATCTCTAAATACCCACAGGTCTGAACTATAGTGACAATGAAAATATATATGAAAAAATAATAAGCAGCTGCAGTCACAAGACACATAAGGTCTGAAAATAAGTAACTGAACCCTCTAATGAGAGGAATGAGATCTCAGATGTATATCAGGAAAAGCCACTGTTCCCTTCAGTCTATGTTCCAGACAGCGGAAGTGACTTCACCGGAGATCCCTCTCTGCGTGTTTCGTCGTCAATCAGCAACGTCTTCAGGAGTGTCATAAATGTTACATGTTTTATTTATATTTATGTTAAAAATTGCATGGATGATATTACAAGCACTGTCTTCTCTCATTAGAGGGTTAAGTTAGTTATTTAAAATTCCTACTGGGGAAAAAGTGATAGCGCAAATTCCAAATTTTTTGGACACATACCAAATGCAATCAAAGCCTTAAATCTGCACTTTTTGAGTTCGAACATTGTAAAAGAAATGTAATCACTGAGCAGTACGGATACAGGCGGCGGCACAACTCTTTGGGCAATCAGCAAAGCATTGTCTCGTGAAAACTGCTCTGCCTCGTGGAAGCTTTTGGCGTTGGCGAAAGTCAAGCACCGAAATGCAGACTTCCTTTGGTCTATTTTTTCGCTTTCTCTGACAAAAAAAGGGAAATAATTATTTGTCGATAGCAAAAGCATTTTGTTTTCTGTTTTGAATTCTCCTTTAATTTTGCTGGTTGTGTGACAAGCGTGCGTCCAACCGCACCACAAAGCTTAATTCAGATTGCTCTGTAATAACTTTTCCTGCTATTGACGGTAAATCAGTTCTTCTTCAATAATGTTGTTGCTTATTACAGGAGCGCTCACTGCAGTGTAACACGCAATCCTGCCTGTTTATGCCAATAACTTCAATGAATGAATCTTTGCTAACGTCAGAGGATGAATCACGCTGCCTTTACATTTGCCTGGGAGGGATATGATTCAGTCCCGGGAGATTTAAATTTAATGTTCTGTGAAGATTTATTCATAAAGCACATAGCTGTAGGGAAATTATTAGAATCAGAATCAATTTCACATTTTTTTTTCAATGTTCTAAGATTTAAAGCTGAAGATCTATCAAAAATACAATATTTTAATTATGATATGTATTTATCTCCTATATTCACACATCACCAAACATATAGTTGGTAAAGGTTGAAAAAAGACATGAGTCCATCCAGTTCAGCCTGTGGTGTGTGAGTGTGCTTGTGTTTATGTCAATAGTACATCGTATATCCCTGTATGTTGTTACCATTAAGGTGCTCATCTAATAGTTTTTTTCAAACTATCGACATTCCGACATTGTCTTTTTAAATTCCCTTCCACTGAAACATTTTTTTCCTATGCTAGGGTCACCAGTACGGTACTTGTACATCGCTATTATATACCCTCTCAAGCGCCTCCTCTCCAGAGAGAATAAGTTCAATGTTTATAGTCTTTCCCCATAATTGAGATCCTCTAGTCCCTTTATTAGCTTTGTTGCCCTTCTCTGGACTCTCTCCAGTTCCAGCACATCCTTCCTGAGGACAGATGGCCAGGATTGGTGCTAAACTATTTTACGCCCTAGGCAAGACCAGCTACTTGTGCCGGACCGACACCCCCCCCCCCCAAAAAAATAATTTCCTAACAGTGCCACTATTGTGGGGGGCTGGAGGCTGAATGTTATCTATGTAGCTATGCCTCAGGTTGGCTTTGCCAATGTTTCCCCACAGTCCAGTATCCAATATTTTTCCATATACTATCTACATGAGAGAGAGGGGATTGGGGATGAGAGAGAGAGAGAGGGATGTGAGAGAGAGAGAGAGTGAGAGAGAGAGAGGGGGGATTTGGGATGAGAGAGAGAGAGAGAGGGGGATGAGAGAGAGAAGGGGATGAGAGAGAGAAGGGGGATTTGGAATGAGGGAGAGAGGGGATGAGAAAGAGGCGATTGGGGGTGAGAGAGAGAGGGGGGGTGAGATGAGAAGGGGGGTGAGAGAGGGATGAGAGGGATGAGAGTGGGGGATGAGAAAGAGATGATATAGGGGGATTAGGGATGAGGGGGGTGAGAGAGGGGGGGATGAGAGAGAGTTGGGGATGAGAGAGACTGAGAGGGGATTGGGGATGAGAGAGAGAGGGGGGTGAGAGAGGGGTGAGAGGGGAGGATGAGAGAGAGAAGGTGGACTGAGAATGAGAGAGAGGGGGGTGAGAGATAGAGGGGGGATCCAAACTCTGGGTGGCGCCGCTGCATCGGGGTTGCTGCGCCTGCTGCTCCTCACCTCTCTGGTGATCAGGGGATGAGAGAGGGGTGAGAGGGGAGGATGAGAGAGAAAGGGGGGTTGGGGGTGAGAGAGAGAGAGGGGATTGGGGATGAGAGAGAGAGGAGAGGATGAAGAGAGAGAAAGATAGAGAGCGTATTGCGGATGAGAGAGAGAGGAGAGGGGAGGATGAGAGAGATGAGAATTGCGGGTGAGAGATAGGAGATTGGGAATGACAGGGAGAGAGGGGATTGGGGATGAGAGGGAGAGAGGGGATTGGGGATGGGAGGGAGAGATGGGATTGGGGATGAGAGAGAGGGGACTGGGGATGAGAGGGAGAGAGGGGATTGGGGATGAGAGAGAGAGAGAGAGAGAGGAGGATGAGAGAGAGGGGCCCTGTCTGCAGTCCCTTCTGTGCAGCCCCTGTCCCAGTCTGTGGGTAAGCGTGTTATATGTATGATGCCCGGTACCTCCTTCTCCTTCTAGCTGGTGAGAATGGGGGTGCTCTGCGGCTGCCTAGTTCGCCTATTGGGAGAGCCGGCCCTGCAGTGGTTCCCAGAACTGGACGGCATACTCAAGATGCGGCTGGAGCAGAGTCTTGTAGAGTGGGAGAATTATCTATTTATCTCTGGAGTGAATCCTCTTTTTAATGCACGCCAATATTCTGCTGGCTTTGCTTGCAGCAGCTTGACATTGCATGCCATTGCTGAGCCTGTCTTCTACTAGGACCTACAGTATCCTAAGTGTAGCCACCCAGATCTAACCGTCTCTGCTGCTGATTCCTGGCACTATGGGTGGCAGCAAGAACAGCCAATGGCAGGCCTAGACTGCAGATCACCAGCCTTTACTCTGGGAACAGGCACTATGGAGGATCATGAGACAACGGACTGTGGTATTCAAAAAAAGGTCCCTGAGGGACTTTTCTTAAAGGTCCCACAGGGGTTATTACAAAAAAAGAAAAAAGCAGCTCAGGTGGCAATATTCAGCTTAAATCTGACCTCCTCAGTATCTACTGTTTGCTACCAGATGTCCCCAGTCCCTGGGTTGAACGTTCACTGGACTTACTCAACCTAGAAGACTCCAGTCTCTACTCTGAATGCAGAGCGCCATGGCCTCGCCACAGTGCCCTTCATTCATGCTCTACTGGTGCACAGAGCGGCCCTGACTTCATCATGTCAGCCACTCAGGTATGGACCCTCCAACCTAAAGAAGAGTGGAAGGTCATGAGAACCCTGCAGCGTTGAATGACCAGCCTGAAGAATTCAGAAAAGGTGAGTATGAAAGCCAACCTAATTCAAACATTTAGCCAGTGGGGGCCACAAGAATACATGACAATCAATTGGAATGTAGGATAATGCAACCCAAGATTGGGATTTAAATTTTGCTTCTGGTCCCCATGCGTATACCAAAGACTGCCGTGTTCCAGGAGCACCTGTTGTCCCAGCCTCACCTTTGCCTCATCCGCAACAAATCAGAAAAGCCTCAGAGATGTAAACAAATTCAAGGGAATTATCAAAGCCTCTTAAAACACCTGCAATGCAGTGAAGTTTAATATTCACTTCCAACGCTGAGCCGATGTTATGACTCATGAATTTTATTGTTTTCTCAAGAGCCTTTTGCAACCCGAAAAGAATGGCACTCGAAAGAATTTCTCCAATGGTTTGTAAAGATGACTTAGATTAAAAAAATATCGCGACTGTACTTTTAATGTCGAAAGCCCAAAGAAAGCAACAGGGCACAACACACAAAAAACACATCATCTACTGTATGTGTGAGCACTGAGCAGGCTGATTAATGCCTTCTAACACTCCACAGCACAAAGCACCGCCACACAAAATAACGCGGAAGGTAATGACAAGCTATGTTTCCGCTGTTGTGTGTGCTTTTTTTGTGTATTGTTACTTTACATTTCAAATTCAAACTTTTTGAACTTTTGAAAAGAAAACGTTCTCTCAAGTCATTTACATACAATTGAGGGAAAAAAGTATTCAATCCCCTGCTGATTTTGTACGTTTGCCCACTGACAAAGAAATGATCAGCCTATAATTCTAATGGTCGGTTTATTTTAACAGTGAGAGAAAGAACAAAAATATCCAGAAAAACGCATTTCAAAAAAGTTATAAATTGATTTGCATTTTAATGAGTGAAATAAGTATTTGATCGCCTATCAATCAGCAAGATTTCTGGCTCCCAGGTGTCTTCTATACAGATAACGAGCTGAGATTAGGAGCACTCCCTTTAAGAGCGTGCTCCTAATCTCAGCTTGTTACCTGTATAAAAGACACCTGTCCACAGAAGCAATCAATCAATCGATCAGATTCCAATCTCTCCACCATGGCCAAGAAGAGCTGTCCAAGGACAAGACTGTAGACCTACACAAGGCTGGGCTGCAGTACAGCTGCTGCGGCTGCCTCCTGTCACAAGTCCACCACCCGGAGAGTGACAGTCTGAGCAAGCAACTCTCCGGGCAGCGGCTGCAAACTGATTCCTCCCCCGTCCACCGCCCAGGAGCATAAGGGGAGGGGGTCTATACTGATGGAGGGGGGGTCTGTACTTATGGAGGGGGGTCTATACTAATGGATGGGGTCTGTACTGAGGGAGGAGGGTAATACTGATGGAGGGAGGGTCTGTACTGAGGGGGGTCTATACTGATGGAGGGGGGTCTTTACTGAGGGGGGTCTATACTAATGGAGGGGGTCTGTACTGAGGTAGGAGATTTGTACATAGTGGGGGATCTATACTGAGTGAGGGGGGTCTATACTGAGGGAGGGGGTTTATACTTAGTCGGGGGTCTATACTGAGGGAGAGAGTCTATACTGAGGTCTATACTGAGGGAGGGGGGTCTATACTTAGGGAGGGGGTTTATACTGAGGGAGGGGGGTCTATACTAAGGGAGGGGGTTTATACTGAGGGAGGGGGGTCTATACTGAGGGAGGGGGTTTATACTGAGGGAGGGGGGTCTATACTGAGGGAGGGAGTTTATACTGAGAGAGAGGGGGTCTATACTGAGGGAGGAGGTTTATACTGAGGGAGGGGGGTCTATGCTGAGGGAGGGGGTTTATACTGAGGGAGGGGGGTCTATACTGAGGGAGGGGGTTTATACTTAGTCGGGGGTCTATACTGAGGGAGAGAGTCTATACTGAGGGAGGGGGTTTATACTGAGGGAGGGGGGTCTATACTGAGGGAGGGGGGTCTATACTGAGGGAGGGGGGTCTATACTTAGGGAGGGGGTTTATACTGAGGGAGGGGGGTCTATACTGAGGGAGGGGGTTTATACTGAGGGAGGGGGGTCTATACTGAGGGAGGGGGTTTATACTGAGGGAGGGGGGTCTATACTGAGGGAGGGGGTTTATACTGAGGGAGGGGGGTCTATACTGAGGGAGGGAGTTTATACTGAGAGAGAGGGGGTCTATACTGAGGGAGGAGGTTTATACTGAGGGAGGGGGGTCTATGCTGAGGGAGGGGGTTTATACTGAGGGAGGGGGGTCTATACTGAGGGAGGGGGTTTATACTGAGTGAGAGGGGGTCTATATTGAGGGAGGAGGTTTATACTTAGTCAGGGAGCTATACTGAGGGAGAGAGTCTATACTGAGGGAGGGGGTTTATACTGAGGGAGGGGGGTCTATGCTGAGGGAGGGGGTTTATACTGAGGGAGGGGGTCTATACTGAGAGAGGGGGTTTATACTGAGGGAGGGGGGTCTATACTGAGGGAGGGGGTTTATACTTAGTCTGGGATCTATACTGAGGGAGAGAGTCTATACTGAGGGAGGGAGCTCTGCACTGAGGGAGCGGGGTCTGTACTTAGTGGGGGGGGTCTGTACTGAGGGAGCAGGGTCTGTACTTAGTGGGGGGGGGATCTGTACTGAGGAGGGTCTGCACTGAGGGAGGGGGCTGTATACTGAGGGGAGGGTCCATACTGATGGAGCGGGTCTGTACTGAGGGAGAGGGTCTATACTGAGAAAGGGGTTTATACTTAGTGGGGGTCTATAATGAGGGAGAGGGTCTAAACTGAGGGGGACTATACTTGGTGGAGGGAGTGTCTGTACTGAGGGAGGGGGGTCTGCACTGATGGAGGGGGTCTATACTTAGTGGTGGGGAGGTCTGTACTGAGGGTGGGGGGTCTGTAATGAGGGGGGCTATGCTTGGTGAAGGGGGTCTATACTGAGGGAGGGGGTCTGTACTTAATGTAGAGGGGGTTTATACTGAGGGAGGGGGGTCTGTACTGATGCAGGAATGGCCAATATTTAGTGGGGAGTGGGGTCTCTGTATTGAGAGAGGGGATCTGTACGTAGTAGAGGGGGGTCTGGACTGAGGGATGGGGGGTCTGTTCTTAGTGGAGAGGGGGGTCTGGACTGAGGAGGGACTATACTTGGTGGAGGGGGGGTGAGACCATGGTTTACCACACCGGTGACACCAACCCTAGTGACGCCACTGTGCTGACAAGAAGCATGCTGATAAGAGAGGAAAGCTGAGTGACAGAGAGATGAACTCATCAGTCTGCTGCTTCTCCTTTTACTGTCCAATCACAGGCTGGGGGCAGGTCCAGGACAACCTGGGCTCAGGGGAAGAAGGTTCAATGATGCTGGTCATCAGACTGAGGATATCTAATGACTGAAACAATAGTACTTCGGAGGAAATCACTGCAGAGAGTGAATATTACAGCAACACTTGTTTTTAACCCCCTCCTGCCCGGCCTATAGTTTAAAAAAAACAGCGGAGCAGGAGCACTGCTATTCCGGGAGGACGTCAGATGATGTCCTCCTATTTGCATGCCTCGTGCGTGCCATGTGGTGTGTGATCTGTGACCTGTTGGGTCTGGTGACCACAGATCGTTGTGCGTGGCCCTGGTACCATGTGATCGCTGCGACCAATCACATGTCAGTTGTCAACAATGGCCTTCATTCATAGCCAGTTTGTGTACTATTGTGATCTCTGTGATTGATTGCAGTAATCACATGGTACAGGGGCCAATCACAGCAGACCTGTACCATGTGATAGTTTTGACTAATCACAGCGTCACAGTAGTAAGCTAGATTTCATGAATTAAACTTTTGAACAGTGTTAAAGATTGCCTTTTTACAGTGATGATCACTGTAATAAGCAATCAAAGTGTAAAAAAAATCCTGATTACTTCACCACAGCAGTACAGTGTCACTTCGGACTTTGATGTGATAGGGGGACCTGTGATGTGATAGAGGGATTTTGATGTGATGGGGGACCTCTGATGTGACTGTGACTTCTGATGTAATGGGAGGACCTCTGATGTGATAGGGGGGCTTTGATTTAATGGAGGGATCTCTAATGGGATGAGGGAACCTCTGATGTGATGAGAAACCTCTGATGTGATTGGGGGACCTCTGATGTGATGGGGGTCCTCTGATGTGATGGTGACTTCTGATGTAATGGGAGAACCTCTGATGTGATGGGGGACATGTGAAGTGATAGGGGGATTCTGATATGATGGGGGGGGGGGTGTCTCTGATGTGATGGAGGGTTTTCTGATGTGATAGGGGAGCTCTGTTGTGATTGGGGGACCTCTGATGTGATAGAGGGACTCTGATGTGATGAGGGAACATCTGATGTGATGGGGAGACCTCTGATGTGATGGGGGGAACATCTGATGTGATGGGGGACATCTGATGTGATTGGGAACATCTGATGTGATAGGGGGACCTCTGATGTGATAGCAGGGCTTTGATGTGATGGGGGGGGGGGGTCTCTGGTATGATGGGGGGACCTCTGATGTGATGGGGACCTCTGATGTGATGGGCAGACCTCTGATGTGATGGGGGACCTCTGATGTGATGGGGGACCTCTGATGTGATGGGGGACTTCTGATGTGATGGTGACTTCTGATGTAATGGGAGAACCTTTGATGTGATGAGGGGACATCTGATGTGATAGGGGGACCTCTGATGTGATAGAGGGGCTTTGATGTGATGGGGGGTCTCTGGTGTGATGGGGGGACCTCTGATGTGATGGGGACCTCTGATGTGATGGGGAGACCTCTGATGTGATGGGGAGAACTCTGATGTGATAGGTGGACTCTGATGTGATGAGGGGACATCTGATGCGATGGGGGATCTTTGATGTGATGGGGGGGACATCTGATGTGATGGGGGGGATCTGATATGATGGGGGGACATCTGATGTGATGGGGGACCTCTGATGTGATGGGGAACCTCTGATGTGATGGGGAACCTCTGATGTGATGGGAGAACCTCTGATGTGATGGGGAACCTCTGATGTGATGGGGGAACCTCTGATGTGATGGGGGACCTCTGATGTGATGGGGAACCTCTGATGTGATGGGGAACCTCTGATGTGATGGAGGAACCTCTGATGTGATGGGGGGAACATCTGATGTGATGGGGGACATCTGATGTGATTGGGAACATCTGATGTGATAGGGGGACCTCTGATGTGATAGCAGGGCTTTGATGTGATGGGGGGGGGGGGGGTCTCTGGTATGATGGGGGGACCTCTGATGTGATGGGGACCTCTGATGTGATGGGCAGACCTCTGATGTGATGGGGGACCTCTGATGTGATGGGGGACCTCTGATGTGATGGGGGACTTCTGATGTGATGGTGACTTCTGATGTAATGGGAGAACCTTTGATGTGATGAGGGGACATCTGATGTGATAGGGGGACCTCTGATGTGATAGAGGGGCTTTGATGTGATGGGGGGTCTCTGGTGTGATGGGGGGACCTCTGATGTGATGGGGACCTCTGATGTGATGGGGAGACCTCTGATGTGATGGGGAGAACTCTGATGTGATAGGTGGACTCTGATGTGATGAGGGGACATCTGATGCGATGGGGGATCTTTGATGTGATGGGGGGGACATCTGATGTGATGGGGGGGATCTGATATGATGGGGGGACATCTGATGTGATGGGGGACCTCTGATGTGATGGGGAACCTCTGATGTGATGGGGAACCTCTGATGTGATGGGAGAACCTCTGATGTGATGGGGAACCTCTGATGTGATGGGGGAACCTCTGATGTGATGGGGGACCTCTGATGTGATGGGGAACCTCTGATGTGATGGGGAACCTCTGATGTGATGGAGGAACCTCTGATGTGATGGGGGACCTCTGATGTGATGGTGACTTCTGACGTAATGGGAGAACCTTTGTTGTGATGGGGGGACCTCTGATGTGATAGGTGGACTCTGATGTGATGAGGGGACATCTGATGCGATGGGGGATCTTTGATGTGATGGGGGGGACATCTGATGTGATGGGGGGGATCTGATATGATGGGGGGACATCTGATGTGATGGGGGACCTCTGATGTGATGGGGAACCTCTGATGTGATGGGAGAACCTCTGATGTGATGGGGAACCTCTGATGTGATGGGGGAACCTCTGATGTGATGGGGGACCTCTGATGTGATGGGGAACCTCTGATGTGATGGGGAACCTCTGATGTGATGGAGGAACCTCTGATGTGATGGGGGAACCTCTGATGTGATGGGGGACCTCTGATGTGATGGTGACTTCTAATGTAATGGGAGAACCTCAGATGTGATGGGAGAACCTTTGATGTAAAGGGGGGAGACCTCTGATGTGATAGGGGGACTCTGATATGATTGGGGGACTTCTGATGTGAAGAGGGGGCTTCCCGATGTTGTGTTCCTCATCCCAGTGTTAGATTTCCTATCGATAAGTAACATTTACGTTTCTTACATTTTACACTGTGCTCCTCAAGATTTTGCTATACTCCTATAGGTTGCCACGACTGAAAAAAGGTTAAGAAATGCTGATCTAGAGTTCTCTCTTTTTTTTTTTTTCAAATATTATTTTATTGCTTTAGAACTCAGTAAAGGCAAGTTCAATTACATCAACAACTTCAAGTGACTTGCGCTTCAACTATTTGTTTCAAATCAGTGCTATACCAAACGGATAATTTTTAGTAAGTGATGTTTTGTTTTTTTAATTCGTTTTTTTACTAATATCTACATATCTGGCATATGATTCTATAGATCTTATTTCAATATTTTCAAATCCTATTATCATTATTATTATTTTGATTAAAATAGTCACATTTTTAAATGTCTTTTGTTTATGGTTCTTAGGCTTTTTTAAATATGTGAAGTAAGCCGCATAACATTTGTTTGCAGCCTTTAAATGTATTGCCCTCCCATGGGAACAAATTGTGAAGAGTGTTTACAGAAAATCAATTGGAAACATTCCTATGCTTTTTTTTTTTTTTTTTTTTTTTGCGGTTTGCTGACAATATTTTGTGTTCGGTTCTCAACATTAAGCAACTGCTGCTCTTAAAATTAAGTGTTTTTGTCCTTCCACTAAGTGTTTGTTTTGTACAACTTAAATTAATTGAAATCATATTGTGGTCACTGTTGCCCAAACTGTACATTTGTAAAAAAAAAAAAAAAAAAAAGCATTGTGTTCCTTGAGGTCAAAGCAATAATAAACACAAAAGCAAACATGTATTATTATGCAGCTTGCCAATTGTAATGCCGTCTACACACGAGCGGACTTTCGACGGACTGAACTCCGAAGGACTTTTTGACAGACTTTCGACGGAGTTCCAACGCAACGGACTCGCCTACACACGATCACACCAAAGTCCGACCGATTCGAACGCGATGACGTATGACCGGACTAGAATAAGGAAGTTGATAGCCAGTAGCCAATAGCTGCCCTAGCGTCGTTTTTGGTCCGTCGGGCGAGCATACAGACGAGCGGATTTTTTCGACCGGACTCGAGTCCGTCGGCAAGATTTGAAACATGTTCTATTTCTAAAGTCCGTCTGATTTTTCGACAGCAAAGGTCCGAAGAAGCCCACACACGATCGAATTGTCCGGTGGATTCGTTCCGTCGGACCTTTGCTGTCGAAAAGTCGGGTCGTGTGTACACGGCTTTAGATGTGGAGGCTACATTTGTTTTTGTTTTTAGGCTTTCTTTTTTCTAGTTTCAACTGGTGATTTAGCAAGCAAGTCTGTTGTTTTTTAAAAGAACATGCTCTGCTGCAGATGTATCAGTTTACAGGGAGGGGGCTAGTTGACATGTGAGATTCATTTCCTTACAAATACCAATCTCTGAATCACAATAGTAACGAATTTCAACAAATCCCCCCAAAAAATTCTAACGAAACAACAAATTCATTAGCATTCATTCTGATGCCCCGGAAGATTTGGCTGCTGAATGACCGAGTCATTTTTTTGCGATTCGGCACTGCGTCGCTTTAACTGACAATTGTGCAGTCGTGCGACGTTGCACCCAACCAAAATTGATGACCTTTTTTCCCTACAAATAGAGCTTTCTTTTGGTGGTATTTGATCACCTCTGAGGTTTTTATTTTTATAAACAAAAAAAGAGCGACAATTTTGAAAAAAGCACAATATTTTGTACTTTTTGCTATAATAAATATCCCCATTTTTTTTTTTTTTTAAAAGCTAATTTTTTCTCAGTTTAGGCCGATCTGTATTCTTCTACATATTTTTGGTAAAAAAAATATCGCAATAAGCGTATTTTGATTTGTTTGCGCAAAAGTTATAGCGTCTACAAAATAGGGGATAGGTTTATAGCATTTTTATTGTTTTTTTTTTTACTAGTAATGACGGCGATCTGCGATTTTTATCGGGACTTCGACATTATGGCGGACACATCGGACAATTTTACACATTTTTGGGACCCTTGGCATTTATACAGCGATCAGTGCTATAAAAATGCACTGATTTCTGTAAAAATGTCACTGGCAAGGAAGGGGTTAACACTAGGGGGCGATCAAGGGGTTGACTGTGTTCCCTAGTGTGTGTTTCTAACTGAAGGGGGATGGGACAGACCTGGAGGAAATGACATATCGTGGTTCCTAGCCTCACAGAACAGAACAGGGATTAGTGTGCTTACACACACCCATGTCCCTGTTCTGCCTCTCGTGCTCGCAATTGCTCGTGGCCAGCGGTCATCGCGACTATCGGCCACGAGCATCGGCACCCCCGCAGTGCAGCCGGCGGCACGTGCCCGCCTGCTATCCCGATACCGCAAGCCGATGTATAGCTATGATGGTTCTCAGGATCGTGCCGACCTGCCACCGTAGAATGACGGCGGCTGGTCGGCAAGCAGTTAAAATGGTTGTAAAGGCATGAAGGTTTTTTACCTTCTTGCATTCTATGCAGCCCCCAACCACCCAATACTTACCTGAGCTCCCTCTCGATCCAGAGATGTCCACGAGAGCCTCAGCTCTCCAGGACTTGCACTTCTGATTTGCTTTTGGCAGCGCCATTGGCTCCCGCTGCTGTCAATCACAGCCAGTGAGCCAAACAGAAGACAGGGGGCGGGGCCAAGTCCTGGCTCCGTATGTGAATGAACACACAGACCCCTGGCTTGGGTGCCCCCCCACAGCAAGCTGCTTGCTGTGGGGGCAACTGGCAGGAGGGAGGGGCCAGGAACGCCAGTGCGGGACCCGAGAAGAGGAGGATCCGGGGCCGCTATGTGCAAAACCACTACACAGAGCTGGTAAGTATAACATGTTTGTTATTTTAATGTAAAAAGAAAACAAGGGTTTAGTAACACTTTGATGTTTGAAGCATCCGAAAAAATGTAACGACATAACGAAACAAACATTCGGATTCAGATCCATTCGATTTTATTTTGACATTTTTCATCAATATAAAAAAATACATTACATATGAAATAGAAACTAAATGGAATAAATACAGGAAGGTATAAAAGTGAAACAAGATGATTCCCAATTCATGTGCTTATGTTGGATGGAGGCGGATCCATCAGAATCTCCGGATCATAACTAATAATAAATAATAATAAATCCGCAATTTCTTTTGTTCTGTTCGTTATGTTGTGATTCAGAGATTCTGATGGATTCCGATGGATCCACCTCCATCTAACCCAAAAAAGAGTGCATTACTGATCCCCTGAAATTAACGAACGAACGCCCTAAAACGAATACAGCCAATCATTCGAAATACTAATCGATATGAAAAACAATGAATATATGAAATGAATCTGCATAAACAAAACAAACCCGAATATAAGAAACAAATTCAGAAAACAAATCATTGTAACATAACGAGTATGATAGAACAAAATGATTAACTTAACAAATGAAAACAAAACAAAACAAAAAAATTCCCTCCTTTAGCTCTTGTTCACACTGCCGCGGCTTCAAAGTCGCGCGACTTTCAACCAGACATCCTTTAACAGAAGTCCAATGCGAGTCGTGTTGAAGTTGCACCACAGTCTTGAGACTTGAGTCGCGCCGATTTAAAACGGTTCCATTGCCAGTAATGGGGCGTGACTTGTCATGTGACTTTGAACTATCAAGTCGCATGACAAGTCGCAGCAGTGTGAACCCGGGGCTAAGTGAAAAGAAAGTTTTGCCACTTATTGGGCTAGTCATTCCCCTCCCCTTATGCCCCGTACACGCGCAATGCCGCCAGCAGAACTCCGATGAGAGCTTTTGGTCGGAAAATGCGACCGTGTGTATGCTCCATCGGACTTTTGCTGGCGGAATTCCAGCCAGCAAAAGATTGGGAGCAGGTTCACTATTTTTCGGTCGGAAAAAGTTCCTATCCAAAAATGCGATCGTCTGTATGCAATTCCGACGCGTAAAAAAAAATCACGTATGCTCGGAAGCATTGAACTTCATTTTCTCGGCTCGTCGTAGTGTTGTAGGTCGCCGCGTTCTTCACGGTCGAAAGTTCAGAGAACTTTTGTGTGACCGTGTGTAGGCAAGGCAAGCTTGAGTGGAATTCCGTCGGAAAAACCATCCAAGATTTTTCCGACGGAAATTCCGCTCGTGTGTACGCGGCATTTGGCTCGGTTCACATATATGCATATCGGATGCATTTTTAAACACATTTAACACGGTATTTGCGCAGCACTTTTTTTTTTTATACATTTATGTCACGCGGTATTTGTGCGGCGGGTTTTTGTTTTGAAAAAATACACTTTTCGTGAATTTTAGTGCAAACAAACCCCTCTAATACCCAACTTTTTGATGACATATAAAAGACGTTATGCTGAATAAATAGATACCAAAACTGTGTACGCCCGCGGAATGGCGCCAAACTACGATACCTAAAAATCTCCCTTTGGGTTGCTTTAAAGGGCTTTACAGGTTACCAGTTTAGAGTAATGCCCCGTACACACGGTTGGATTTTCCGACGGAAAATGTGTGATAGGACCTTGTTGTCGGAAATTCCGACCGTGTGTAGGCTCCATCACACATTTTCCATTGGAATTTCCGACACACAAAGTTTGAGAGCAGGCTATAAAATTTTCCGGCAACAAAATCCGTTGTCGGAATTTCCGATCGTGTGTACACAAATTCGACGCACAAAGTGCCACGCATGCTCAGAATAAATAAAGAGATGAAAGCTATTGGCTACTGCCCCGTTTATAGTCCCGACGTACGTGTTTTACCTCACCGCGTTTAGAACGATCGGATTTTCCGACAACTTTGTGTGACCGTGTGTATGCAAGACAAGTTTGAGCCAACATCCGTCGGAAAAAATCCATGGATTTTGTTGTCGGAATGTCCGATCAATGTCCGACCGTGTGTACGGGGCATAACACAGGAGGTCTAGAGCTAGAATTATTTTTCTCACTCTGATGTTCATGGTGATACCTCACATGTGTGGTGCGCTCGGCATCTACATTGTGTGCAAGACTGACGCTCAAGTGCACATTTGATGCTCCATATTCCCATCGCACACGTTCTCGGATAAAGCTCTAGAACATTTGGGTGCTGCAGCAACCACCAGCTGGAAACTGGATCAGAAAGCCACATTTTTTTTTTTTTGCCAGCACACCACGGATCGACAGGTAGCGTCCAAACAATTTTTTACTGAAGCATGATCACATCACAAAACCGGTAGTGCAACGTTTTGGAGTCACGCAGGATCCCTTCGTCAGGCATGTGATGATCGAAGGGGTCCTGTGTGACTCCGAAACGTTGCACTACCCGTTCTGTGATGTGATCATGCTTCAATAAAAAAGCGTTTGGACGCTACCTGTGGATCCGTGGTGTGCTGGCAAATATCCTCATAAAGTGCGCAAGGGCACTTTACTTATTTTTTAAATGATTATTTATTTTATTAACCAGTTGCAGACCGCTGCACGCCGATATATGTCGGCACAATGGCAGTGGTGGGCAAATGGGCGTACCTGTACGTCGCCTTTAATTGGTGGGGCTAGCAGGCGTGTGCGCCTGCCGCGTACAGCCTGACCATACCCGCGGGACCCGCGGAATTGAGGTCCACCGGTCTCCCGGCAATCGTGTCTCACGAAGCCGCAGAACAGGGAGATTCCTATGTAAACAAGGCATTTCCCCCGTTCTGCCTTGTGACATGACGGAGATCACTGCTCCCTGTCATCAGGATTGCCGCCATTACTACTAAAAAAAAAATAATAATAATAAAAATGCCATAAAACTATCCCCTATATTGTAGACGCTATAACTTTTGCGCAAACCAATCAATATATACGCTTATTGCAATTTTTTTTTTTTTACCAAAAATATGTACACATATCGGCCTAAACTGAGGAAAAAATTAGTTTTTTTATATATATTTTTGGGGGATATTTATTATAGCAAAAAAATGTTTAAAAATTGCATTTTTTTCAAAATTGTTGCTCTTTTTTTGTTTATAGCGCAAAAAAACAAAAACTGCAGAGGTGATCAAATACCACCAAAAGAAAGCTCCATTTGTGGGAAAAAAAGGACATCAATTTTGTTTGGGTCCAACGTCGCACGACCGCGCAATTGCCCGTTAAAGCGACGCAGTGCCGAATCGCAAAAAGTGCTCTGGTCAGGAAGGGGGTAAAATCTCCCGGGGCTGAAGCGGTTAAACATGTTTTACTTTTTTGTCTCTTTGGGTTTTTTTTGTATTGCTATCACAAGGGGTGAACAACATCCCTTGTGATTGCATGGGCCATGGCGGGTCCTCTTTATTGAGAGATCTGGGGTCTTTTAGACTACATATCTCTCCTCTGCCCTCCAAAGCATCTGATCAGAGATCGGATGCTTGTACAAGTCGGTGACTGTTTGTAAACAACAAACCGGAAGTGACAAAATCCTTGACGCTTCCGGTTTCTGATATCAGACAGTGGGAGGAACAATATGTATTCCTCCCAATGTGTCTCAGGAACTGGATGCGGCTGGTCACATCCTTACTTGCAGGGGCGGACTGTACCCGGAGCAGGAGGGAAACTGGATGCGGTTTGCCCCGGATGCCACACATTTGGAGGGGGGGGGGGCTTTAATTTGAATCGCCGGGCGCCAGCAGACAGTCACACAAAGTCCCGCCTCCTGGATCAGCTCCTTTGATAGACAGCACATTGGTCCAATGTGACATCTATCATAGGACCCGATCCAGGAGGCGAGACTTTGTATGACTGAAGCGACGGGAACACTGGACGATTCAAATCAAAGCTGTTACAGTGGGCGATCCCCACTCTGTGTGTTGATCCGGCTGGCTCTCCTCTTCTTTTCCTCTCTCTGATCCCCTGCACAGGTGAGGCTGCATTGATGGGCACTGGTAAGGCTGCATTGATAGGCACTGGTGAGGCTGCATCGATGGGCACTGGCGAGGCTGCATTGATGGGCACTGGTGAGGCTGCATTGATGAACACAGGCAAGGCTGCATTGATGGGCACTGGTGAGGCTGCATTGATGAACACAGGCGAGGCTGCATTGATGGGCACATATGAGGCTGCACTGATGGCACTGATCAGGCTGCATTTATGATCACTGGTGATGCTGCATTGATGGGCACTGGTGATGCTGCATTGATGGGCACTGGTGAGGCTGCATTGATGGGCACTGGAGAGGCTGCATTGATAGGCACTGATCAGGCTGCAATGATGGGCACTGATGAGGCTGCATTGATGGGCACTGGTAAAGCTGCAGTGATGGGCACTGATCAGGTTGCATTGATGGGCAGTGATGAGGCTGCACTGATGGGAACTGATGGTTTAATGGGCCACTTGACTGGACTTGCCCCCCAGGCCTAAAGCTGTCACAGTGGGCGATCCCCACTCTGTGTGTTGATCTGGCTGGCTCTCCTCTTCTTTTCCTCTCTCTAAACCCCTGCACAGGTGAGGCTGCATTGATGGGCACTGGTAAGGCTGCATTGATGGGCACTGGTGAGGCTGCATCGATGGGCACTGGTGAGGCTGCATTGATGGGCACTGGTGAGGCTGCATTGATTAACACACGCGAGGCTGCATTGATGGGCACATATGAGGTTGCACTGATGGCACTGATCAGGCTGCATTTATGATCACTGGTGAGGCTGCATTGATGGGCACTGGTGAGGCTGCATTGATGGGCACTGGAGAGGCTGCATTGATAGGCACTGATCAGGCTGCAATGATGGGCACTAATGAGGCTGCATTGATAGGCACTGGTAAAGCTGCAGTGATGGGCACTGATCAGGCTGCATTGATGGGCAGTGATGAGGCTGCACTGATGGGAACTGATGGTTTAATGGGCCACTTGACTGGACTTGCCCCCCAGGCCTAAGGCTGCCAGTCCTCCCCTGCTTACTGGGCTCCCCGATCGCACGAGAGAGACTGGTAAAGGTGAAGGCATCGGTGGGGGGGATCCTCTTCTGCTGCCTGTAAAGTAATCCAGTGGCTTCTTAGCCACTAGGATTTCTTTTACAGTAAAGGTAATCACCGGCCCTAAAAAATTATATAGGGTGCAATGGGCTTTAGCCCTTTAGCTGCCACTGATGTAAGTCATACATCAGCAGCTGTGGGGGGTTCTACACACACTCCCGGCTGCTACATCTCTTCATTGATCTACCCTAACTAAGTCTGAACATGGAAGTAACATGCATCACATCACTTCCGAGTTCATATTTTCTCCGGCCACAGAGGCCAGGGAAAGCTCATTGCCACAGAGCTCAATGGCTGTGTTGTGGCATTGCTGGGAACCCACAACACAGTTATTGAGCTCTGCACATTTCCAGCTTAAGATATTTGTTTGGAAATTTTAATATAGTCCATATCAAGATCCCTAGCAACCAAAATCTGGCTGCCCGAAATACGTTGGATATAGTTTCTCTACTGGTTGTGAATTCTTTGTTAGGTATGAAGGTTATATGGACATTTGAACTGATTATTTGGTTTCTCCTGTCCACATAAACTTCTCAAATGGAGTGTGGGGGACAATTGTCCCAGTTCGTGTTTTCTGAGTGGCCTAGATCTTTTTGACAAGAATCAATACCTACCAACATCTGAAGAAAGCTGAGCACCAATACCAGTGCCTCTATTTTATTTCATTTTGCGAAATGGCAGATATAGTACAAATTGGCTCCCCTCTGCATGGCCTCAACAATCGCAGAGGCAGGGTACAAGGTCAATAGGCCATTAATGACCTCACAGTACTGCTGCAAGATCTTGTTTTCTGGATCGAAGACCAAGAGAACAGCTCTTGACGGAATCACGTCAGGGTGCCGGGGGGTCCCTGAGTCAGTAGAGCATAAGCATTTAAAATCCAATGCTTCAATCAATATTTAATCAATTCCACCAGAAGGAGAAGCCAACAAGCAAGCAAGACGTTGCACACCAATTATGTCAGATTACATTTATTAAACCTGGACATAGAACACTGCAGCCCCTCCTAGGACCACCCCTTGCTAATGTTTCACCCAGTACAGACTTGATCACCAAGATAGGGGGGGGGGGGGGGGGTAGAAAGAGAAAGGGAGAAGGAGTGAAAGGGGATGAGGTAGGAAAAAGGAATAACATGGAAATGGCTTTCTTACTCATGCACAAACTTTCCATTTCTAGACAAGTACAGGAGACAAACTTCAAGATTCCAACTAGATGGTGTCTGACACCCTCCAGGCTTGGGGTAATTCATCCCTCCTATCCTGACGTAGGCAGGCAATGTAGTCAGGCCTTAGGCTCCTATCTTCTTACCCTGTGGGAATGCCAACCAATAATATTCTGAGAAAATGCAGTATTTTTCATCTACCCATTGAAATTTATCAAGAACATCCCTGCCACTCCTCTAAAATGACACACTCAACTATATTACCCCACTGCAGAGGCGGCTCTCTAATTAGGCAAAGTAGGCGGTCGCCTAAGGCCTCGCCCTCCCAGGGGCCTCGCCACCGCCTACTTTGCCTAAAGAACCGCCTCTGGCTATCCTCATACTACATCAGTCCCAGGTACAGTCAGCGGAGCTTTGTGCCGCCTCATTCAGAGTACAGTCAGTCCGCCTCCTCTCTGCTTTGTAACACCCTGTCCCACCAGGGCACTGCCCAGTCTCCACCCCTTTCAAGAAAACTCCACTGGAACAGCAGGTGTCCTTCTCGTCAGAACACCAGCAGACACACACACAGAGACTGTCAACTGCCCCGCCCCGCCCCGCCCACCAGCAAAACCTGTCCGTCCTTTCAGCCGATATCTTGTGCAAGGGCACAGCTAGCACAACAGCACAGGATTGCGGAGTCCACCCTCCTTCCAGGGCGGGGCTTCCATGGTGGAGGCGGAGCCAATTCCAGTACGCTGTAGCCTGTCTGTGTGCAGCCGACTGACTGAGCTGTGAGGGGACAGAGCCTTGCTATGTGTGAGGTACATGGGCTTGGGGGGTGGAACATGTGACTGGGTGGATTACATGTGACTGGGGGGATTACATGTGACTTGGGGGTCTACATGTGACTGGGGTGTGTACATGTGACTGGGGTGTGTACATGTGACTGGGGGGTACAGGTGACTGGGGGTGTGCATGTGACTGGGTGTGTGTGCATGTGACTGGGGGGGTGTGCATGTGACTGGGGGGTACAGGTGACTGGGGGGGGTACAGGTGACAGGGGGGGTGTACATGTGACTGGAGGGGTGTGCATGTGACTGGGGTGTGCAGGTGACTGGGGGGGTGTACATGTGACTGGGGGGTGCAGGTGACTGGGGGGTGTACATGTGACTGGGGGGTGTACATGTGACTGGGGGGGTGTACATGTGACTGGGGGGGGGGTACAGGTGACTGGGGGGTGTACATGTGACTGGAGGGGTGTGCATGTGACTGGGGTGTGCAGGTGACTGGGGGGTGTACATGTGACTGGGGGTGCAGGTGACTGGGGGGTGTACATGTGACTGGGGGGGTGTACATGTGACTGGGGGGAGCAGGTGACTGGGGGTGTACATGTGACTGCTATGTGTGAGGTACATGGGCTTGGGGGGTGGTACATGTGACTGGGGTGTGTACATGTGACTGGGGTGTGTACATGTGACTGGGGGGTACATGTGACTGGGTGTGTGTGCATGTGACTGGGGGGTGTACATGTGACTGGGGGGTACAGGTGACTGGGGGTTGTACATGTGACTGGGGGGGTACAGGTGACTGGGGGGTGTACATGTGACTGGAGGGGTGTGCATGTGACTGGGGTGTGCAGGTGACTGAGGGGGTGTACATGTGACTGGGGGGTGCAGGTGACTGGGGGGTGTTCATGTGACTGGGGGGGTGTACATGTGACTGGGGGGGTGTACATGTGACTGGGGGGTGCAGGTGACTGGGGGGTGTACATGTGACTGGGGGGGTGTACATGTGACTGGGGGGTGTACATGTGACTGGGGGGTGTGCAGGTGACTGGGGAGTTGAGAGCACTGACACCAGCGCACAGTACTAAGTATTAATTAAAATTAATTGCATATATTAAGAGCCCTAGTGTCCGTGTGCTCTCAGTCCTGGTGTCAGTGTGCTCTTAGCCCTGGTATCAGTCTGCGCTATCTCAGCGCTGGTGTCAGTGTGCTCTCAGTACTGGTGTGATGGAGCACACTGACACCAGCGCTGAGATAGAGAGTACTGACACCAGTACTCTTAATATATGCAATTAATTTTTATTGCTTGAATTATTATTTTTTTCCCATTATAGACGTTAATGGGGCCTCAGGTCTAGGTTATGCCTAAGGCCTCACAAAGCCTAGAGCCGCCTCTGCCCCACTGTATACCCTCTACCATGAGGTCAATCTCACGGTTCTTTTTATTTGCCGCAGCGTGTCAAGCCATGCATAGGAAATCCACCCAAAGGCCCACAAAAGTAGAATTTTAGGGTCTCCTAAAAGAAATAATAGGAGTTTAACAACTTGTTGCCACTAATAATGGCACTAATAAGGGCACTTTGGAGAATTTTCTAAATTCGTGGAATGCCTGGATCATACGCAACGACCACCAGAGGTTTTTATATACCAAAGGTCCCATCCTCTAATCCTTTGGTGGTAAATGGCCCTTGGCCATGTCGTCATAACCTGACTTTTACTGATTAATTAGACCCTCTACCTGGTCTATCAGACCCTCCACCCTACACTCCTTGGTTCCTTTCTTCCCTTCCCTCTATTTCCCCCCCCATGCCCACTATTCATTTCCGTTCAACCTGTTAGTTCATACATATTCAGTCCTTTGCTATTCCTATCGGACTTGTCTTAGCTATAAAAATTCTAGTCCAGCCTTTCTCAACTTTTTCAACACAGAGGAACCCTTGGAATAACTTTCCAGTCTCAGGGAGCCCCTGCTAAACATTACTACATCTACAACTCATGATACATTAGTCTGATGGTCAGCGGGAAGAATGCTCCTTACACTTGTGGTCATTGGGAAGAATTACCCCCCTTACAGAAAACTAAAAAGACCAATGGTGTCAATAGGAACTTATCTGTGAGGCAGAAATTGCTCATTGCTCGAGGAACCCCTAGAATGCTCTACTGTAGAAGAACCTTTGGGTTCCATAGAACCCTGGTTGAGCAACTCGGTTCTAGACCATGAGTTTTCATTGGAATATCTTACTTGTAATGCCCTATACTTATGTATGATGCACCAGAAATTTGAATATGATCACAGTGTTTTAGTTTATCTTTTTGTAGTATTACATACTCATTTTTCATTGCTTCAATAAAATATAATTTGAAAGAAAGAAAGAAAACTTCTTATATTTAGAATATAACAGTATCTCAGATCAGCAGATGAGATACAAAGCTTTAAAGTCGAAAAATCAGATGTATTTTTAATGTAAATTGCAGCATGCTAAGCAATGTGGGTATAACACTTCTAGGTATTTATTACCTCTCAAATGCTGGCGCCTGTGCAGTTCCTGGCGGTGTTCACAAGTGACTGACACGCATCAGGGTCACCGAGTGGCTTAATAGAAAACACTTGAACTATCACTATCAAGTCTTGATGAAGGGGAATCCCAATTCCCTGAAACACATTGGCTATATAATTTTATTCGTTATCAATAAAGTCTGGAGCCAAACCTCTGATCTCTATGGCTCTTTACTTGTTCCTCATAGCACATACAGTGCCTTGAAAAAGTATTCGTACCCGTTGGAATTTTCCACATTTTGTCATGTTACTACCAAAAACGTAAATATATTTTATTGGGATTGTATGTGATTGACCAACACAAAGTGGCACATAATTATGAAGTGGAAAGGAAATGATAAATCGTTTTCAAATTCTTTTTACAAATAAATGTCTGAAAAGTGTGGCGTGCATTTTTTTTCAGCCCCCTTTACTCTGATACCCCTAACTAAAATCTAGTGGAACCAATTGCCTTCAGAAGTCACTTAATTCGTAAATAAAGTCCACCTGTGTGTAATTTAATCTCAGTTCAAATACAGCTGTTCTGTGAATTCCTCAGAGGTTTTTTTAGAGAACCTTATTGAACAAACAGCATCACGAAGGCCAAGGAACACACCAGACAGGGCAGGGAAAAAGTTGTGGAGAAGTTTAAAGCTGGGTTAGGTTATAAAAAAATATCCCAAGCTTTGAATATCTCACAGAGCTCTGTTCAATCCATCATCTGAAAATGGAGAGTATGGCACAACTGCAAACCTACCAAAACATGGCCGTCCACCTAAACTGACCGGCCGGGCAAGGAGAGCATTCATCAGAGAAGCAGCCAAGAGGTCCATGGTAACTCTGGAGGAGCTGCAGAGATCCACAGCTCAGGTGGGAGAATCTGTCCACAGGACAACTATTAGTCGTGTTCTCCACAAATCTGACCTTTATAGAAGAGTGACAAGAAGAAAGGCATTTTTGAAAGAAAGTCATAAGAAGTCCCATTTGTAGTGTGTGAGACGCCATGTGGGGGACACAGCAAACATGTGGAAGAAGGTGCTCTGGTCAGATGAGACCAAAATGTAACTTTTTGACCCAAAAGCAAAACGTCATGTATGGCGGAAAACTAACACTGCACATCACCCTGAACACACCATCCCCACCTTGAAACATGGTGGTGGCAGCATCATGTGGTGGGGATACTTTTCTTCAGCAGGGACAGGGAAGCTGGTCAAACTTAAATCCAATTGAGTATCTGTGGCAAGACTTGAAAATTGCTGTTCACAGACGTTCTCCATCCAATCTGACAGAGCTTGAGCTATTTTGCAAAGAAGAATGGACAAAAATGTCCCTCTCTAGATGTGCAAAGTTAGTAGAGACATCCCCAAATAACTTGCAGCTGTAATTGCAGCGAAAAGGTGGTTCTACAAAGTATTGACTCAGGGGGGCTGAATACAAATGCCCCCCCACACTTTTCACATATTTATCATTTTCCTTCCACTTCACAATTATGTGCTACTTTGTGTTGGTCTATCACATAAAATCCCAATAAAATACATTTACGTTTTTGGCAGTAACATGACAAAATGTGGAGAATTTCAAAGAGTATGAATACTTTTTCAAGGCACTATAAGCTGCTTGTCTGAGAAACCAACACCTTGTCTGCTACTTCCAGGAGTTATGCCGCGTACACACGAGCGGACATTACGGCGGACTTTGCCCGGCGGACTTTTCGACGTACTTTCCGACGGACTTTGTGAATGAACGGACTTGCCTACACACAATCCACCAAAGTCCGTCGAATTCGTACGTGATGACGTACGACCGGACTAAAACAAGGAAGTTCATAGCCAGTAGCCAATAGCTGCCCTAGCGTGGCTTTTTGTCCGTCGAACTAGCATACAGACGGCGGACATTTCGACCGGACTCGATTTCAACGGATAAATTTTAAACAAGTTTCAAATCTAATTCCGTCCAACTTTTGAGAAAACAAAGTCCGCTGGAGCCCACACACATCGAATTGTCCGACGAAATCCAGTCCGCCGGGCAAAGTCCGCCGTAATGTCCGCTCGTGTGTACGCGGCATTAAGCAGCCCGAGACCCATATGTGACCCCAGCAAGCCACCATTAGAAAGTTCTAAGCCTGCTGTTGTAGGAACTGACAGAACCAAATCTGAAACTCATCTAGCACAGCCACCGACTTCAAAGCTTTTCTGCTAGCTTTTTTAAATCTCCTTTTTTTTTACTAGAACTCCCTGCAAAATTCAAAACCTCCTTAAATCCAATAACTTCCTTACTTCCAAGACAGAGGCTTCACTTACTGTTCCTCCACGTCCAGATAACTCTGATGCAAGAGAGTGATGAAATGAGAGCATCAATAGACCAACTAACCGCTCTGACAGGAAGAAGACCAAGGATGGTATTGACGGTCACATGACCGTGAGTAATATATTAAAATACACTGATTTAAAAGCAACTTTTTAAAGAAATCACGTTCATTGTGATCTAAAAATTAAGGTGGATTTCTTACATATAAGGCATTGATTCTCTACCAGACTCCAGGAATCTGGCTATAAGCTTCTATCTCAATGGTATTATACCCCAACAAAATGTCATCAAATCTTCACTGACACCAGGTCAATGTGTTGGAGATGTTCCAAACCTGAAGGAATATTACTCCATCTTATTTTGACCTGTCAAAATGTTCGACCCTTATGGAAAACTCTCTTCCCCATCTTCACTAAACTAAACCAACATACAGCCTCCCCATAATCCAACCTATTCTCTTTTGCATTTGAACAACATGGCCCAGACTAATAAAAGACTAGTGTAGAGATAAATATTATATGTGACATGGAGGATCTAACTAAGCCTTTCTATGATCACGACCAAAAATTCAGATTTAGCTGGTACCCCTGTATCCTAGTCTGTTACTCAGACTAATACAACCATCCTCTGACTACTACATAAACACATAAAAACTAATCAAAATCCTGTTCTCTGTTTACACAGAGGCGCCTCCCACTTCCCTTTCGTCTTTGTAATGAGAAACGTACTGATCCTTATGGTATATTGGTTGTTGAGGACTTGCCTTCTACTTTAATCCTCAACATTAACATCTTCATCTTGCCCTTGTTGTGCTCAGTGTCATGTGTTGGAGATGTTCCAAAATCCCAAGGGACATTACTTTATCTATTTTGGACCTGCCCGAATGTTTAACCTTTCTGGCAAGCTCTCTTCCCCATCAGTAATGATGATATGTATGATAAGTTGGTTGTTGTAGACTTGGCTTCTACTTTAACAATGAACCGAATTGTGCTCAACCCAATGATCTTTATGGTATGTTGGTTGTTGTAGACTTGCCTTCTACTTTAACCCTGAACATTAACATCTCATACTGGCCATACTTGGCTCAGCCCAGTGACTGTAATGGCATGTTGGTTGTTGTAGACTTGCTCTCCACTCTAACTTTGAACATTAACATCTCATCCTGGCCATATTGGGTTTAGACAAAATATTTTTATGGTAGTTGTAGACTTGATTTCTACTTTAACCCTGAATATTAAAGTCTCTTCCTGGACATATTAAGCTCAGCCAATGGTTTTTATGGTATGTTGGTGGTTGTAGACTTGCCTTCTACTTTTGGACCTGCCCGAATGTTTAACCTTTCTGGCAAGCTCTCTTCCCCATCAGTAATGATGATATGTATGGTAAGTTGGTTGTTGTAGACTTGGCTTCTACTTTAACAATGAACCGAATTGTGCTCAACCCAATGATCTTTATGGTATGTTGGTTGTTGTAGACTTGCCTTCTACTTTAACCCTGAACATTACCATCTCATACTGGCCATACTTGGCTCAGCCCAGTGACTGTAATGGCATGTTGGTTGTTGTAGACTTGCTCTCCACTCTAACTTTGAACATTAACATCTCATCCTGGCCATATTGGGTTTAGACAAAATATTTTTATGGTAGTTGGTTGTTGTAGACTTGCCTTCTACTTTAACCCTGAATATTAAAGTCTCTTCCTGGACATATTATGCTCAGCCAATGATTTTTATGGTATGTTGGTGGTTGTAGACTTGCCTTCTACTTTAAGCCTCAACAACAACTTCTTCTTCCTGCTCCTATTATGCTCAACGCGTTGTTGTTGGAAATCTTCCGAATCCAAAGGAGCATTGCTCCATAGATTATGACCCTGCCCAAGTGTTCAACCTTTCTGGAAAGCTCTCTTGTCCATAAATAAGGATGATCTTAATTGTATATTGGTTGTTTTAGACTTGCCTTCTACTTTAACTCTGAACATTAAAGTCTCTATTTGGCCATATGGTGGTCAGCCCAATGATCTTTATAGTATATTGGTTGCTGCAGACTTGCCTTCTACTTTAAACCAGAACAGTAAAGTCTCTTTCTGTCCTTACTGTGCTAAGCACTATGTGCTGGAGATGTTCCAAATTCAAAGGAACATTACTCCATCTATTTTGGACCTGCTCACATGTTTGACCTTTCTGGCAAGCTCTCTTCTCCGACAGTAGGGGTGATCTTTATAGTAAGTTGCTTGTTGTAGACTTGACTCCTACTTTAACCCTAAACATTAAAGTTACTTAATGGCCATATTGGCCTCAGCCTAACGATCTTAATGGCATGTTGGTTGTTGTAGACTTCCTGTCAACTCTAACCTTGAACATTAACATCTCATCCTGACCATATTACGCTCAGCGTAATCTGTTGGAGATGTTCCAAATTCAAAGGAATATTACTCCATCTATTTTGGACCTGTCCACATGTTTAACCTTTCTGGAAAGCTCTCTTCCCCATCAGTAAGGATGATCTTTATGGTATGTTGGTTGTTGTAGAATTGCCCTCTATACTAACCCTAAACATTAAAGCCATATTGGCCATATTGTGCACAGCCAATTGATCTTTATGGTATGTTGGTTGTTGCAGACGTGATTTCTACTTTAACCCTGGACTTTAAAGTCTCTTCCTGGACATATTATGCTCAGCCCAATGATTTTTATGGTATGTTGGTTGTTGTAGACTTGCCTTCCTACTTTAACCCTCAACATTAATGTCTTCTTCCTGCCCTTGGCGTGCTCAGTGCGATGTTTCGGAGATGTTCCAAATCCGAAGGGACATTACTCCATCATTTTGTACCTGCCCAAATGTTCAACCTTTTGGCAAGCATTCTTCTCCATAAGTAAGAATGGTCATTATGGTATATTGATTGGTTTAGACCTGCCTTCTACTGTAACTCTGAACATCAAAGTCCCTTTTCTGACCTTACTGTGCTCAGCACAATGTGTTGTCCAAATTCAAAGGGACTTTACATAGTTACATATAGTTACATAGTAGGTGAGGTTGAAAAAAGACACAAGTCCATCAAGTCCAACCTGTGTGTGATTATATGTCAGTATTACATTATATATCCCTGTATGTTGTGGTCATTCAGGTGCTTATCTAATAGTTTCTTGAAGCTATCAATGCTCCCCGCTGAGACCACCGCCTGTGGACTTTACTCCATCTGTTTTGGACCTACCCACATGTTTGACCTTTCTGGCAAGCTCTCTTCCCCATCAGTAAGGATGCTCCTCATAGTATGTTAGTTGATATAGACTTGCCTTCTACCTTAACCCTGAAAAATAAAGTTTCTTTCTGGCGTTTTTGTGTTTGGTGTTTGCACAAACTATTTATGTTTAAACAGGTTATTTCAGCCTTTCTTAACCAGAGTTCAGTGGAACCCTAGGGGTCTGCCAGAGGTGGCTAGGGGGTTCCTTGAGCAATGAACAATTTTTCGCCCTCAGATCAGCAACCACTGACAGCAATGATCCTTTTAGCTATCTGTAAGGGGGACATTCTTCCAAATGATCACAAAAGTGCGTTCTTTCCAGCGACCATCATACTAATTACTATTGTGTGCTGCAGATATATTTATTAGCAGGGGTTCCCTGAACCCAGAATGTTGCTTCAAGGGTTCCTCCATGTTCAAAAAAGGTTGAGAAAGGCTGGGATACTTTATATAGCTTTGCCCTGCTTTACATTCACTGTAGGCTTCAAGAAAAATTACAGGGAGATTGTACATAACACACACTATAGATTAAATTCTACACAGCTGTGTTTTGATACCTACCAGCGAGGATGCCACGATAAGCAGGAGGTACAATCTGAGCAGAAACTCCATTTTCAGATGCAGTGGTTGGCCTCAAAATACACAGTTTTGTTGTGCTCGCTGCGAGTAATGGGAAATAAGAAGAAAAAACTTTCCACACGAAAAAGCCTTCAGACTCCAGTCCAGAGCTCTGTAACAAATAAAAATAAAGAGAGTTAGAAGAAAGAGACAAGAAATTATACCAATACATTCTCTGCACTGCCTGGAAAATGACAGTGAAACTGAACCACGGAATATTGTATTTTTCTTTTCAAAGGGCCGTTGAAGCGTAAGTGTTTTTGAAGGACGCTCGACAAAAGAACTGGCAACGGAGATAAATATATTGGCGGTGCAGACTCTCGGCGCATTCCCACAATGCTGCCCTCCAATGGAAGGAGCCGTGACCCCCTCCCGCCTGCCGTTGGGTTCAGTCTGCACTTTTTCTAGACAACGACAATCAGGCTGGGTGCCTTTGAGGCAACTGTGCGCATTATTGAAAGCTGGTCTCTGTTTTTAGCTATAGGTTTATCCTAGCCTCTTCTACATAGCTAATGTATAAAGCAGGGTTCCATGGAGCCATAGGGTTCCTCCAGAGGTTGCTAGGGGGTTCCTTGAGTAATTAGCATTTCTGCCTCTCAGATAAGTTCCCACTCACACCATTGCTCTTTTTAGCTATCTGTAAGGCGAGAATTCTTCCCAATGACCACAAGTGTAGGGGGGCATTCTTCCCATTGACCATCACACTAGTGCAGTGGTTCTCAACCTGGGGGTCGAATGACGATTTGCCAGGGGTCACCAAATCCTGTGCTGTTCCTGAAGCCTGCACCGCTCTCCCCCCTCCAAGGAGTAAGAGAAGGAAAAAAGAAAAAGAAAAGGGGAGAGAAAAGAAAAAAGGGAGAGAAAGAATTAGAGAAAGAACAAGAAAGACGGCTAAAGAGAGGGATGGGGAAAAATCCCCAAGAAATTAGGATAGAGAGAGATAAAAGGGAAAGAAAGGAGAACAAAGAGGGAGTGGTACATCCTAAAATGTACCATAAGGGGTTTTAATACTGTACGAGTGGAAGGGACTCAGGGAGCGCTAAATGTCCGTGGGTTAGGGGCGCAAATTACTTGTCTTGCCTTGGGTGCTCACAACCCAAGGCAAGGTCATTTTGCTGTTAGGGGTCCCCACAACTTGGGAAATTTTATCAAGGGGCCACGGCACTAGAAAGGTTGAGAACCACTGCACTAGTGTAACATGAGTTGTAGATATAGTAATTTTTAGCAGGGGTTCCCTGAGACTGGACATTATTTCAAGGGTTCTTCTGTTTTGAAAAGGTTGAGAAAGGCTGGTATAAAGGCTCTCATTCAGGGTTTCTCAACCAGGTTTCCATGGATTCCTAGGGTTCCTCCAGAGCTTGCTAGGGGTTCCATGAGCAATGTGCATTTTTTGCCTTTCAGATACGTTCCCACTGGCACTGTTGATTTTTTTAGCCATCTGTAAGGGGATAATTCTTCCCATTGACTACAGGTGTAAGGATCATTCTTCCTACTGAAAATGACACTAATGTATCATGACTTGTAGATATAGTAATATTTAGCAGGGGCTTCCTGAGCCTGGAAACCTATTTCAAGTTTTCCTTTGTGTTGAAAGGTCGAGAAAGGCTGATATAAAGGCTCTAATTGCTGAAGATCGTAGGCGTTTATGCAGTCACCAACCCAAAAAGAGCACCCTAGATCTTTTTTCTAACTACCTCTCTTTACTCTCAACTTAAGCACCTTGAGGCGATTCAGTTCGCATTTGCATCGCTTTACAAGTCTTTCATTCATCCATTCATTCAACTCCATGGTGGACATGCTGTTTGTTGGTGGTAGCTTAACGTATGTAATGGAATATAATTCAGAGATCTGCCCACCTCCCACCACTGTTTTCAACAGCCAAACATTCAGTATCATTTTCACTAAGGCCGGGTCCACATATGCTGTGGCCGTGGCTCGCGGTCCGGTGCGTCCCTCTTCTCCTATTCAGGTGCAAATCAATATTTGCCTGAATTCAAACCTGAATTGGAAACCAATGACGCACAGGGGCCCTTTTTAAATGCAGACCGCGGCTGCACCCTGGAGGTGTGTGAAGCGGCTCAATTGAGAGCCGGTCGCACTCTCCTGTCATGCAAATTGGATGCGGGGAAACCTGCCTACACCTTGCATATGTGTGAACCCAGCCTTAGGCAAATACCATTCACAATATCTCATAAAACATAGATTTTTATTTTTACATCATAAAAAAATGGGCACAGTTAAAAGAGAATGACATTCTGTACAACATAACAACTTTAATTAGTTGTACTTCATATAATATACCCAAGTTTGACCCAGAAGGGATCATGCATAAACTGCTTTGTGCTTCTTGTTTCTATACATATTCCAATGCCAGGATGAATTACAAACAATGTCTTCATCAAGTGAAAGGGTATGCAATGTACAGTATATAGTCAAAAGTATTGGGACACCTGCCTTTACACACACATGAACTTCAATGGCATCCCAGTCTTAATCCGTAGGGTTCAATATTGAGTTGGCCCACCCTATAACAGCTTCAAAGCTTCTGGGAAGGCTATCCACAAGGTTTAGGAGTGTGTCTTTGGGAATGACTATTCTTCCAGAAGTGCATTTGTGAGGTCAGGCACTGATGTGGATGAAAAGGTCTGGCTCGCAGTCTCCGCTGTAATTCATCCCAAAGGTGTTTTACCGGGTTGAGGTCTTGTGCCAGTCAAGTTCCTCCACCCCAAACTCGCTCATCCATGTCTTTATGGACCTTGCTTTGTGCACGGGTTCAAATCATTTGGTGGAGGGGAGGATTATGGTGTGGGGGTTGTTTTTCAGGGGTTGGGTTGGCCCCTTAGTTCCAGTAAATGGAACTCTTAAGGCGTCCGCATACCAAGACATTTTGGACAATTTCATGCTCCCAACTTTGTGAGAACAGTTTGGGGATGGCCCCTTCCTGTTCCGACATGACTGCACATCAGTGCACAAAGCAAGGTCCATAAACACATGGATGAGTGAGTTTGGGGTGGAGGAACTTGACTGTCCTGCACAAAGTCCTGACCTCAACCAGATAGAACACCTTTGGGATGAATTAGAGTGGAGCCTGTGAGCCAGGCCTTTTTGGTCCAACATCAGTGCCTGACCTCACAAATGCTCTTCTGGAAGAATGGTCAAACATTCCCATAGACACACTCCTAAACCTTGTGGACGGCCTTCCCAGAAGAGTTGAAGCTGTTATAGCTGCAAAGAGCGGAGCCAACTCAATATTGAACCCTACAGACTAATGGCGCGTACACACGACCGGACTTTCCGGCAGAAAAGGTCAGACGGAATGAATCGGACATTCCGATCGTGTGTGGGCTTCATTGGACCTTTTCTGTCGAAAAATCTGACGGACCTTAGAAATAGAACATGTTTCAAATCTTTCCGACGGATTCGATCCCTATCGAAAAAAACTTTTGTCTGTATGCTAGTCCAGCGGACCGAAAACGACCCAAGGGCAGCTATTGGCTACTGGCTATTGAACTTCCTTTTCTAGTCCGGTCGTACGTCATCACGTTCGAAACGATCGGACTGTGGTGGGATCGTGTGTAAGTTTGTTTTGTCGTAACTCTGTCGGAAAGTCCTTCGGGGTTCAGTCCGACGAGAAGTCTGCTCATGTGTACGCGGCATAAGACTGGGATGCCAATAAAGTTCATGTGCGTGTAAAGGCAGGTGTCCAAATACTTTTGGTAATATAGCATATTCAAAGCAAACCTGTTGCTTTGCATTGAGCAGGTTTGCAATAAAACCATTTTACTTAGTTGTAATCAGTGCTTCCGATGCTTTCTCATTTAATTACAAAATGAAAAAAAAATATCCCAGGCCGGTATTCTTTGAATTCCAAAATGTGGGCAGAATTTCCTGTTGTCTTCATGCTGAGCAGAGAAATGCCGCTACAGCAACAAATAAGAAATAATGATATCCATATGCCTAGAACAAGTGGCGTCTGTGTGAGTTCCGGTTTTGCTGCATCAGTTATAAAAATATCTCCATGCGTGGTGATTGTGAACGCATTCGAGGACACAAAGGCGCAGCGCTGGGTGAATGATGGGGAAGGTGCACAGGTTAGGCAGGCAAGAGTATTCGTACAGAGAGAATACAACAGCTGGTGAACTCCCAATGGCTTATCATTTATTTATTTGCTTATTGTGATAACATGGAAGCCAGGTTTGCTTCCTATACCAGGCGCCTGTTGTTTATGCCGCATCTTCAGCTCATCCCCAAGGCACTTTGAATGAAGGGGGATTTAAAGGGCAATACAGTTCATCTTCAGACAGCATACATTTTGGATCATTGTTGTGCCAAGCAGGGCTTTTTTTTTCAGCGGGAACGCAGTTCTGGCACCTCTAGCATTGAATGTACAGTATCTCACAAAAGGTGAGTACATCCCTCACATTTTTGTAAATATTTTATTCTATCTTTTCATGTGACAACACTGAAGAAATGACACTTTGCTACAATGTAAAGTAGTGAGTGTACAGCTTGTATAACAGTGTAAATTTGCCGTCCCCTCAAAATAACTCAACACACAGCCATTAATGTCTAAACCGCTGGCAACAAAAGTGAGTACACCCCTAAGTGAAAATGTCCAAATTGGGCCCAATTAGCCATTTTCCCTCCCCAGGGTCATGTGACTCGTTAGTGTTACAAGGTCTCAGGTGTGAATGGGGAGCAGGTGTGTTAAATTTGGTGTTATCGCTCTCACTCTCTCATACTGGTCACTGGAAGTTCAACATGGCACCTCATGGCAAAGAACTCTCTGAGGATCTGAAAAAAAGAATTGTTGCTCTACATAAAGATGGCCTAGGCTATAAGAAGATTGCCAAGACCCTGAAACTGAGCTGCAGCACGGTGGCCAAGACCATACAGAGGTTTAACAGGACAGGTTCCACTCAGAACAGGCCTCGCCATGGCCGACCAAAGCATGTGAGTGCACGTGCTCAGCGTCATATCCAGAGGTTGCATTTGGGAAATAGACGTATGAGTGCTGCCAGCATTGCTGCAGAGGTTGAAGGGGTGGGGGGTCAGCCTGTCAGTGCTCAGACCATACGCCGCACACTGCATCATAATGGTCTGCATGGCTGTCGTTCCAGAAGGAAGCCTCTTCTATAGATGATGGACAAGAAAGCCCGCAAACAGTTTGCTGAAGACAAGCAGACTAAGGACATGGATTAATGGAACCATGTCCTGTGGTCTGATGAGACCAAGATAAACTTATTTGGTTCAGATGGTGACAAGCATGTGTGGGGGCAACCAGGTGAGGAGTACAAAGACAAGTGTGTCTTGCCTACAGTCAAGCATGGTGGTGGGAGTGTCATGGTCTGGGGCTGCATGGGGGAGCTACAGATCATTGAGGGAACCATGAATGCCAACATGTACTGTGACATACTGAAGCAGAGCATGATCACCTCCCTTCAGAGACTGGGCCGCAGGGCAGTATTCCAACATGAGAACGACCCCAAACACAACTCCAAGATGACCACTGCCTTGCTAAAGAAGCTGAGGGTAAAGGTGATGGACTGGCCAAGCATGTCTCCAGACCTAAACCCTATTGATCATCTGTGGGACATCCTCAAACAGAAGGTGGAGGAGCACAAGGTCTCTAACATCCACCAGCTCTGTGATGTCATCATGGAGGAGGGGAAGAGGACTCCAGTGACAACCTGTGAAGCTCTGGTGATCTCCATGCCCAAGAGGGTTAAGGCAGTGCTGGGAAATAATGGTGGCCACACAAAATATTGACACTTTGGGCCCAATTTGGACATTTTCTCTTAGGGGTGTACTCACTTTTGTTGCCATCGGTTTAGACATTAATGGCTGTGTGTTGAGTTATTTTGAGGGGGCAGCAAATTTACACTGTTATACAAGCTGTACACTCACTACTTTACATTGTAGCAAAGTGTCATTTCTTCAGTGTTGTCACATGAAAAGATAGAATAAAATACTTACAAAAATGTGAGGGGTGTACTCACTTTCGTGAGATACTGTATATAATGGAAAGGGGTGCCGGAGGTTCTATTGAATTTAGCTGCTGAGGAATTTATTGTTGCTGAAAGGGGTCTATAGTTGGGAGGGTCTGTTGTTGCTGGTGGGGGAATCTATTGTTGCTGGGGATGATATACCATGAGGGAGGTGTCTAGTGTTGCTGGGGGGATCTACTGTTGAGTGAGGGGTCTATTGTTGCTGGCTGCTGAAGGGTCTATTGATGTTGACTGCTGGGAGATTTTTTTTGCTGGATGGGATTTATTGTTGGTGGTATGGTCTGTTATTGCTGGAGGTATCTATTTTATTGTTTTTCTTGTTATAATTAACAAATTCAATACAAATTACTTAGCACAAAAAAAAAAAAAAAAAGATTCTTGGTACCGTAGTCCTTAAAAGCGGTGGTATTGGGAGGTGGGTAGGGGGTGGTACCAAGGGATTGCTCAAAGGTGGGTAGGGGAGCGGAGACAAGGGGTGACTCGGAAGGGGGGAGTACCTGCACCTATCCTCTGAGAAAATAAAGCCCTGGTGCTAGGCATAGGTGTGTGCAGCCTATTGCAATAGAGTGTGCACCCCAAAGCGCAAACACACATGCGTGATCATGTTACGTCGATTCCTTTTTTGGGTTACTAGGGGAACGCGCGCACCGCCTGAGGAGCGCGCATGCCCCCTGCTTGCCCACGGAGCCGCCATTACTAGTAAAAAAAAAAATTTATAATAAAAATGCCATATAACTATCCCCTATTTTGTAGACGCTATAACTTTTGTGCAAACCAATCAATATACGCTTATTGCCATTTGTTTACCAAAAATATGTAGAAGAATACATATTGGCCTAAACTGAGGAAAAAAATTGTCTTTTTATATATTTTTGGGGATATTTATTATAGCAGAAAGTAAAAAATATTGCATTGTTTTTTCAAAATTGACGGTCTTTTTTTGTTTATAGCGCGAAAAATAAAAACTGCAGAGGTGATCAAATACCACCAAAAGAAAGCTCTATTTGTGGGGAAAAAAGGGACGTCAATTTTGTTTGGGTGCAACATCACACGACTGCGCAATTGTCAGTTAAAGCGACGCAGTGCGGAATCGCAAAAAGTGCTCTGGTCAGGAAGGTGGGAAAATCTGAAGCGGTTGACAACATATAGGCCTCACAGTGCCAAATATGAAAGTACAAGATACAAATGTGTAGTTCAAGAGATTAAACTCTCAATTATTATAGTAAAACAACAATCACATTATGAAGGATGTACCACTAAAATAAAACGCAAAAACCCATAAAGTGGTAAGACTGTAACTCATAGTAACATAAGCGTATCAAAGAAGGTATCATCTTGTTGATAGAACTCACATATAGGCAAACCTGGTACATACCAAGGGTTGTGCCAAAATAATATTACTACCACATGCAACCCAAAATCACATAAAAGGAAAAAAGGAAAACCTAAAGACCAGCACAATAGATGTAAGAAAAGAAAGCAGGAAAAAAAAGAAAGAATAGACTGGAGGAAAAAGAGACCTCTAAGAGAAGAGGGAGAGAGATCTGTGGAGCAAACTCATTGTTTTGCACTACCACTGAGCTACAAAACCCCCAACTTGTCACAAATATATATACTGTGTATATGTATATATATATATAAAGAGAGAGAGAGAGAGAGAGAGAGAGAGACAGAGAGAGACAGAGAGAGAGAGAGAGAGAGAGATCTATATACAGTATCTATATATACATATAGATATATAGATATCTATATATCTATATATATACACATTCACCGGCATCTATTTTATTAACTACACCTTGCTGGTACCGGGTTGAACCTTCTTTTGCCTTCAGAATTGCCTTCATTCTTCATGACATAGATTCTCAAGGTGTTGGAAACATTCCTCAGAGATTTTGATCCATAGTGACATGATAGCATCACGCATTTGCTTCAGATTTGTCGGCTGCACACCCATGATGCGAATTTCCTGTTCCACCACATCCCAATGGTGCTCTATTGGATGAGATGTGGTGAGTGTGGAGGCCATTGGAGTACAGGGACCTCATTGTCCAGGGGTGAGATGATTGGAGCTTTGTGACATGGTGCATTATCCTGCTGGAAGGAGCCATTCTGCCCATTCCCCTCTGACCTCTGACATCAAGAAGACATTTTCCGCCACACAACTGCCTCTCGCTGGATATTTTCTCTTTTTTTGGACCATTCACTGTAAACCCGAGAGATGGTTGTGCGTTAAAATCCCAGTAGATCAGTAGGTCTTGAAATATTCAGACCAGCCCATCTGGCACCAACAACCATGCCACGTTCAAAGTCACTTAAATCCCCTTTCTTCCCCATTCTGATGCTCGGTTTGAACTTTAGCAAGTCATCTTCACCACGTCCAGATGCCTAAATGCATTGAGCTGCTGCCATGTGATTGGCTGATTAGCAATTTGTGTTACCAATCAATTGAACAGGTAATAAAGTGGCTGGTGAGTGTGTGCGCGTATATACAGTATATATAATGTTATTATTTTAATTTTGGCTGGAGTGCGCCTTTAAGCTCCATCAGCATTTAACACACAAGGCTGTCAGCAGACAGAAATTGTTTTGGCTCGGCGAGTCACTCTCTTCCCATTTAATGAGGAGGAATTTATTCTTGTGCAGGTTTCTTCGCAAGTACAGAATCCAATTACTAGCTAACCAGCATTCTGGTGTCTTCGAGAGATGACAGAGAGAGACAGAAAACAGCAAGGAAAGAACGGGGCACAGGATGTCCTCGGTGACATTCACGCTAGTCTTGGTTCACTAAACCTCTGTAACTTCATTAGCGGGATTTCTGAGCACATATCTCCGACGCTAAGCAGCCCCCAGATTAGGCTATGGTGTAACAAAGCAATGTGATGTTATCTGGCAGGTGGGATTGGAGAGGATAATTTGAATTTTGATGTTAGTGTGGCGATTCCGGTGCAGAGATTCACCAGTTTACATCCTACACTGCCCTCTGTGCTGCTACCATTACTGCCATCTTCTCATCCCAGCCTGCCATCCCTTCTTGACCCTTGCTGGAGCTGAGAGAGAATTGGAAGAAAGAAACAAACTATTCTGCTGTTTCAAGAAGTGACAGTTGCAGAAGGGATGATGCTACAAGAAGTGGATTTCCATAAAGTGTATGTATAGCCAAAACTATTCTTTCAATTTTTGTTAGAATAATAATAGGTTAAAACCCCTATCAGGGTAGTTTTTGCTGTCTAGAGAGATTTACCATCACTTCCTATCATGTGGACACAACAGGAAGTAAGAGGAAATCTCTGCAAAATAAGGGTACTTCCCCACTTAAAAAAGATTTATCGATTTTATATATATATATATATATATATATATATATATATATATACATATATATACGGCAAGAGGAAAGCAAAGGCTGAACGGTTGTCCCTCCTTTTGCATTCCTCTTGCCATTGATGGTCTCAGGAAAGCACTCGCAACTAAGACAAGCTGCACTTATGAATCGGCCATCTCCTTCCTAGCTGTTGTCAGATTGACTGCGACAAGAGGCAAGGGGGGCAGTTTGGACCTAATAACATGTATCACTTTGTCCCCTGCATTCTTTTGCTGTTGCTTGTCCCAGAAATGTGTTCACAGCCGAGTTGCATTTATGAATCAGCCATCTCCTTCATAGCTGTTATTGGATTGGCCACGGCTGAAGAGGAGGGGGACACTTAGAAACATAGGACAAAGTGCTACATGTGCTTTGTTTCATATGGGCACATACCTGTAGAATAAAAAAATTCTAATGATTTGTTCTTTATGGTGGATATAAACCCTCTCCTATACCTAGAGTGGTGAATAGCCTCAGATGATGCACAGAGATGAAACAAATCTCCCTACATAAGATTTACATGTTTATCTGCTGTCTTTCCCTTTCTACATCCTTTGGAAAGTGAAGATCGTGTTAGAAATCTTTCCTCTTTCAGTAGTGGGAGTGGAGTCTGGGCTTACGCTGTGTGTGAGCTGATTGGAGGAAAGGGACACACAATCACTCCACATAGGCAGAGGAATGAAGGAACATGCAGAGCTGTAATCTGAATAGACCAGCGCTATGCTTATTTACCTCTAAGCATCCTCCCCAACACAAATTTTCAGCTGCTGTTATCTCATGTGTCTGAGAACTTGTCAGAAGTGATTAATGCTGATAACAGAGGAACAGAGCAGCAGAAAGAAGTGGCACTTAGAGCTTTGGAGAGAGATAAGTAAACACTACAGATATATGTGCTTAGGCCAAATTTCATGAATGGGATTTACAACCACTTTTAGCCCACCATGCACATTACAAACTGACTGCACAATCTACTTTAGCTCTACCAATTAATATGTAGTACAAGGGCAAGGGCGTAGCATCAGGGGTCTCAGGGGCCGTAATTGTGGGCCCTCCCATGCTCCAGGGGGCTCATGTGGCCTCCCTGTGATATTTACATAACCCCCCAACTCAACAAAATCCCAGAGTCCTGCATCTCCTCTAAAGTGAGGAAAAATTTCCCTGGCCATGCTCTGATGAACCAGATGAAATGTAGGTAGTGGGTGGCCCTGTTGGCACCTAACTCCTAACCTAAAAAAATTGAAGGAGCTGGGCAAATAATACAACTGAAAAAAATCTATTAGTGTATGGCCAGTTTTAGACAGTTGTCACCATAACATGGATTCCATGGATTCCAACAGGACGTTTTCCCATGATGTGACAACTGTAAAATTGTGGCTTGCAAAATGACTTTCTGTTCCTATGACAATACCAGTGCTTGTTTTCGGAATGTCATAAAATGTGTGCCTCAGCCAATGTAAATGTATGCTAAAATATTAAAGCAATATAAACGTTGGTGCCAAGCCTGTGGGGTTACAACATTTTAGCAACTTTTGGTGCCAATTTGCAGAAGAATTTCCAGGGTTTTTTTTTTTTTAGATTTTCCCTCTCCAATCCACTTCTTAAAGAGGAGTTCCACCCAGGGGGTCCAGTAAAAAAAAATAAAAATAAAAGTCAGCAGCTACAAATACTGCAGCTGCTGACTTTTAATTGGACACTTACCTGTCCCTGGGTCCAGCGATGCGGGGGATCGAAGCCTCGCTCGTCTCCCCCTCCGTTCAGCGGCGCCGGCATTGCAACTGTGGGCGCCGGGCTGTGGCTTCACAGCCTGGCACCCACTACGCATGTGCGAGCGGCGCCGTGCGCCGTGATTGGCCGCTCAGTCACCTGGGACCTGAAATGGGTCCCAGATGATTGACAGGAGGGAGGGAGCAGAGCGGAGCCCTTCCTGTGCCGAGGGGGAAGTGATGTCACCAGCCCAGGCACTGGAAGGGGCAGACTACGAGGGACCCCCTAGCAACAGGCATTTAATGGTAAGTTTAAAAAAAAAATATCCAAATGTTTTTTTTGTTTTTTGTTTTTAGGATTTTTCATGTATTTTTGTTTTTTTGGGTGGAACCCCACTTTAAGTTCTAATGTGAGTCAGGAAGAGGTTTTAATATTTATATTGACACAGTTAGCACAGACACTTTGACCATTTGCTTATTGTTCCATTTATTCTTATTTTTTGCACACATAAAATGGTGGTAACTGCAATTTTCATGTCACAAGGTTACAGTAACCAAACCGGGTAGAACACGCAGCCTTCCCCAAGTGGAAGGCTCATGGGCCTTCCTCTCTGCTCTATCCATATATATTTTATATATTTGCTATAAATCTGTCTTAATACAGGTAAAATCCGTCTTAATGCAGGTAAATATGTGCTCCCCTATGTATTTGGTCACTCTGACCCCAGCCAACTCTGGGATTAAATAGAAGTTTTGTATTATTTTATAGGTGTGTGCATATATTGTGTATCAATGTTTTGTAATTATGTGTATTATTGTTTTTCAGTAGACAGTGCCTGACAAATGTAAATCTCCTGAGGAAGCTACTGGTGAAACATGTAGAGAGTTTTGTAATTTTTGCACATTCTGAAACTGTCCTTTATTGTCTTGATGGATTATGTTCTATTGATTTTAATCTTTGTAAAATAAAATTAATTTTTGAAATTACTTTCATGTCACTAACCCAATATCAGTACACAGTACATGAAAGTCATAACTCAGGGTATTCAGAAAGCATGATGGCCTGGAACTATAGGTGTGCGCAGCCTATTGCATTAGGGTGTGCACCACAAAGCTCAAACACATACAACCGATCACTCGTGATGAAAGGGAAGTTACATATTTACCGGCACCTTCCCCTACTCATCCTAAAACATCCCCACAGCAATAGCCGGAGGGAGAGGAGAGCTGGGAAGCTGGCAGCACTGTGAGGGGAAGGAGGGGGGAGCCAGGGCAGTAGGAGGGATCTGTGCTGCACAGCGTGATTAGGGTGTGCCTGGGCACACCTGGCACACCCTGTGCGCACGCCTATGCCTGGAACTAGTATCTTCAGTAAAGGAGATCACAAACGGATGCTGCATGACACATAAATATCGAAGGCAAGCTGTATACATGGCCCAAAATAATGAAACGCCCATTCAAACACCTGCAGTCCAGCCACTTTGTTTCGGCGATCCGCGCATATCATTGACCTATCCAAGTTATACTCCTCAATAAAACAAAAAAAAAGTTCACTGACTGCCTGAGAGTGACTGCAGGGCTGGGCAGGATGACAGACAGACCACAACTTTTAGCAGCCCCTGCGGGGGTACCGCTACAGGTAGAGACTTTCAGCTCTGTTTGTTGAATCGTTCAGCACTCCATGTGATGGAGAACTTGTCAGGAGTTATCAGGCTGATAACAGAAGAACGGTGCAGGAGACAGCTACGGGATATAGTGCTTTGAAAAGAGATAACAAAACGGTGCAGATAAATGTGCCCAGCTCAAATTTCATTACATCCACTTTAAGGTGTCAGCATACCAAGACATTTTGCACAATTTCATGCTCCCAACTTTGTGGGAACAGTTTGGGGGTGGCCCCTTCTTCCTGTTCTGACCTCAACCTGATAGAACACCTCGCCCAACATCAGTGCCTGACCCTACAAATGCGCTTCTGGAAGAATGGTCAAACATTCCCATAGACACACTCCTAAACCTTGTGGACAGCCTTCCCAGAAGAGTTGAAGCTGTTATAGCTGTAAAGGGTGGGCCAACTCAATATTGAACCCTACAGACTAAGACTGGGATGCCATTAAAGTTCATGTGTGTGTAAAGGCAGGTGTCTCAATACTTTTAGAAATATAGTGTATCTCCTCTCTCCGGCCCTGGCAGGGTTGTGGTGTCCTTTCCTGGAGTGCGGGCCGCGGCCGAGGCGGCTCTGGTGTGCGCTCCTACAGCTTCCTCCGCTGTATGACTTCTGACAAAGCGCTAGGCATCCAATAGGATCGCCTCACACTTTGGCCAATTGGGAAACCGGTCTCACAGACCTACCTCCTGATTGGTGGGGAGGAACTTTAGTGTGATAATAGCGAAAATGAATTTGTTATTGTCACACAACTGGGCGGGCTTGGAGCGCAATGCTCTGCGCCCTGAGCTCACCCTTTTTTGAAGCCTATTAGAGCCTCTGGCTCTAATCAGGTGCTTCAAAAAAACACCCCCGCCGCATTGAAATCCATGGTCCGGCGCCACTGATATGTAGATAAAGGGAGCCAGATGCATGGATAGGGGAGGCAGCGCCTGTGCGCCCTCTATGGACGGGCCGCCACTGATGCATATCTTGTAATTTACTATCCTCACTACAAATGAGAGCCCTTAGCTTCCTGCATATCGGTGGGCAGGCAGCTGAAGGAGCACATGGCCCTTTGTGCATTATTCTGCGCAGTGACAAGTTTAGCTTTATAATATTACATCCATCACACTATATCATGAACAAGGGGGATTGCTTGGGGGGAGAATGGGACTTTATATGAAGCATGTGACAGCAAGAGGGTAATAGGATGAACATAGAGGAATTTATTGACATAATACTACTAGACCATACACGTTACAATCGTAATACATACAGTAAAACAATTAATGCATAAATAGATATAATATATCATACATTGTAATGTTCATACAAATGATGGATAGGTAACAAGGATAAAAGATTGAGTAATGATGACTCAAGATACCATCTTGGCAAATTCCCTAGTACACCACAATCAAAATTGGGTAAAATTGATATAAGAAACAGTAATGTCTGCTGGACCTAAGGCCTCACTGGACCTGTGGAGGGGATAGATTATGATATAATTGATGAGGACTAGATAGACGGTTAAACACGGCGAATGGTGGCTCAACACGTTTCGTGGCTTCCATGCCACTCGTCAGGAGCAAGCATGTGTAATATCTGAAAGTATATTGGGATAAGTAAGTAAAAGAAGGGCAAAAACAATAATAATACTAGGGGAGCATGGTATATAAGCCCCCGCAGCTGGTGTATAGATATACTCACTGGGAAACTGTGCACTGATGGTGTAGCGGCGGGACCCCGCAAGCCATCCAGGTTACTCCCAACCGGGAGCCGAGGCGGGATGCCCCGCGGAGACGAAAGCAGGCGCCAACCAGGGTAGGCATGGGAACCATCACGCTATGTGTCTCCTTTGGTTTTTCAACACACTGCAATGCCGTCCTTATGGTTGAACAGCTTGTATAGACGTAAATACATTTTTGCTGTCCCCGCATTTATCTGGACTAAAAACCAGATAAATATCTAAGGCAAGATGTATACATGGCCCAAAAAAATGAAACGCCCATTCAAACACCTGCAGTCCAGCCACTTTGTTTTCAGCGATCCGCGCATATCATTGACCAATCTGGTCCTGCTGATATATATATATATATATAAAAGTTTGTACATCTCTTGAAATATAAATTGCTACATCATCGGTTGTTCAGCTAGAATTCTTTTTTATCCTTTATTGCACATTTTGTTCCTTCAAAGTAGAAGCTGTGGGGTGTCAAAAAAAAGGAGCTTAATGTCCAACTATTTCCATGACAGCCATGTAATTTGTGCGCCGGCTGCAGTGCCGAGACGCGTTTCACACTGACAGAGCTATATATTTGCATTAAGGAAGATGAGGTTGCCAGGCAACAGCCATGCTGGTACTCCATTCCATATAAACAGCACACACTGAACAATAGACCAATTAAGTACATAGGCAGCGTGTTCTCGATCTACAGAGGGCAAAGCAGTCTATATGAGGGGGGGGGGGGGGGGTACTTGTATGTATGTAGTAGATTGAACTTCATCTTCTGACTTAATGAAGACCCCGAGCTTAACTGGTCAATCTTATAAAGTATCCATACCCAATTCTTTGGCCAAATTGGTGGAGGACTTTTACCATCATTGGCTGATTTGGGAAACTAATGCAGCCTCCTGGCTGCAGCTGCTTCTTTCCACTGCCCCTTCCACCACAGTCTATACTTCTGGTTTTGCACCCATCTCCGACTGCAAGCTCTCAGTCCTCTTAGGCGTGCCTCCACAGTCCTCCTGACTGTGCCTCACTCACCAGCCCTCCTGGCTGTGACCAGGTGTCCTCCTTGGAGACTCTTAGCAGTGCTCTCTCCCGCTGTCCTCTCCTTGCTCTCTCTTGTGCCTCTGGTCCAGGACCTCTCCATGTGTACTTGGAGGTGGTCCCGATTGCACTCAAGCCCAGGCCCAAGGTCATCCCCCCCCCCCCCCCAGACTGGGGAGCTCCCTGAAAGGCCCCGACAGCCTCCACACTCTCTCACTCCAGCTCTTCCACCCGACAACTCCTCCCCAGCTGGACTGAACCTGGGTATTTTAAGGAGGCCTGCCCCCTGCCAATCCAGCTTGGGGATTGGTCAGGGCTCCCTAAAACACCCCAGGCAGCTCCACCTCTCCTCCCTCCTCTCTTTCCAGAACTTTCCAGCAAACTCTAGAAAGGAGAGGGAGGTCTCAGTGATGCTCCCTGTGAGTGACCAGCTGCTACACACTCCCAGCCCAGATAAGATCAAAACAAACCAGGCTGACTGCCAACCAGGCCTGCCTAAATTTATCTGTCCGCCAAAAATCCTAACTCTAGCACCTACCTACCTAGAGGGTGCTACATACCTCCAAACAGCTGTCTTGGCTGTATGCCCAGGCTTCACTGCAGTGCTATCCAGGAAGAGAAAATTTCCTAACACCATGTGCACTTTATAAACAGCATATGGAGATGAAGACAGCAGATATACATGTAAATCTTATGTAGGTAGATTTGTTTCATCTCTGTGTATCATCTGAGGCTGTTCACTTCACTGGTTATATGTGAGGGTTTGCATTCACTTTAAGAGTTCCCTTTACTAGAACTAAGGGGCCAAGCCCAGCCCCTAAAAACAACCCCACACCATAATCCCCCCTCCACCAAATGATTTGGACCAGTGCACAAAGCAAGGTACATAAAGACATGGATGAGTGAGTTTGGGGTGGAGGAACTTGACTGGCCTGCACAGAGTCCTGACCTCCCCACCCAACTTCTTGTTCACCCTGTAGATAGGTGAAGATCAAGCTCCCGACACAGGTGAGAAAATTTGGTTGGCCGTACGTCTAATAAAATCACCTTTATTGTAGCATTCCTCATGAAAAAAATAAGTGGGGGTGTTTTTACATGAAGGATGTTACAATAAAAGTGATTTTATTGGATGTGCGGCCAACCAGATTTTCTTGTATTTTGTGAAGGCTGCTATAATTACTGAAGAGGAGAACCAGGTGGGACTTTAACAGTACCAATTGACTAATAAAATAAATATTATAAAATATATACTTTATTAACAAAGTTTAAAATCAGTAAAAATCCACATCATATGAAGTTCCATCTTTCCATCCAGATGTCCTTAAGATGGCAGCAAGAAAACTTCAATGCGTTTCAACTCATAAAGAGTCTTCAGATGGTATATTCTCCTGACGCAGGTAGCGTTGTTTGGGCAGCCACCATGCAGGGGAATGGAGAATGAGGCCAAGTAGGCATCATCAGAGGAGCAGCCATCCGACTGGACTCTGTCCATGAAGTAGATGGTGACCCTGGATGATGGCACTGTCATTCTGGAGAGAAGAACCAAGACAAATAAAGGCATTGTTGGGAGGTGTGGGGGGTGACTGTGATCCCTGTAGAAAGTAATAAATACCTGAAAGTGTTACTTTGAGACATTCCAGGTCTTTACCTCTTATTATCCCCTCAACATTGCCTAGTATAGCCAGAGTAAGAGAAAAAAAAAAAGATGCAATTTTCCAGAAACCAGACAGTGTGCTTTTAATTGCTGCTATCTGATTCCAAGTTATAAATTTGTAGACTGCCATAGATTAGTAATTTTAGACAAATAGCCAGAAAGTTTATTTTTAGTCAAACATCTGTCCAAATGCCTGAGCTTTCATTTATTCTAGGAAAAAATAAATAAATTACAAAACATAACAAATATCTAATGGTAGGTCCAAATTACACATTCGTTTGGTTGAAAAAAAGATTCAAGTCCATCAAATTCAACCAACAGAAAAAGAAATAGATAAATAAAAACGTCTTAGTACAGAACCCTATGCCCATTCTTGATCCAGAGGAATGCCAAAAAATGCCCATATGTCAGCATCTAACCCTGGAACCCCCTGAAGCATCTGGCCGTGTCTTTTCTCGCTGTGCCACCTAAAAAGCTGGAAGGCTCCCTGCCTGATTACATGGACAATATTGCCTTGTGTCTTGTTTCTGGTGAACCTTGAGCTCATTGCTCCTCCCATGAACTTCCTGATTTAAGCCATGACTCTGTACTTTCTGTTTTCAAGATTAATTTTCTCCAGCCAATATCTTGCTCCTTTCACTCCTGCTACCATCTGTGTTTTCCCCTACAACTCGTTTAGGATCCTTGGCTTGTTTCTCGTCTATACTTCCAATTGTTCCCAACCTGCAACCACTTGTTACTGACCTTTGGCTTGTTTACTGACTACGCTTCTGCTTGATTTCTACCTGCTACATCTGCCACCAGACCCTAGCTCGCTCACCTCCTGGTGAGGCGATCCTGAGGACCTCAACCTGGCACTATCATGCAGCACAACCCATCTCCACCATCGGGAGCTCTGATCAGACCATTAGTGCACCACACCTTGGGTGATCCCACATCATCTGCCAAGGTGACCTGCTCATGTGCTGCCGGTCAGTGTTAAAAATCTCTACTACTATACCTACTGGTCTCCAAGCCTGGATTGTGACACCATGGTTGATCCAAAGGAAGGTAAAAATGTTAATGGTTAATCCAGAGGAAGGCATCAAAAATGCCCATGATTGATCCAGAGCAGGGCAAAAAAAATGCCCATAGTTGATCCAAAAGAAGGCAAAAAAAATGCTTATGGTTTGTCAGAGGAAAAATGCCTATGGCTGATCCAGAGGAAGGCAAAAAAGGCCTATGGTTTATAGAGAGGAAGGCAAAAAATGTTCATGTTTGATTCAGAGAAAGGCAAAAAAGAGCAAGGAAAAATGCTTATGGTTGAACCAGGAGAAGGCAATACAATGTTCATGGTTGATCCAGAGGAAGACAAAACATGGCTATGGTTTATGCAGAGGAAGAAAAAAATACCTATGGTTGATCCAGAGGAAAAATGCCTATGGTTGATCCAGAGGAAAAATGCCTATGGTTGATCCAGAGGAAGGCATAAAATGCTCATGGTTTATGGAGAGGAAGGCAAAAAATGCCCGTGGTTGATCGAGGGGAAGGCACAAAAAATGCCTATGATTTATCCAGAGGAAGGCAAAAAATACCTATAGTTGATCCAGAGGAAGGCAAAAAAATGCCCATGGTTGATCCAGAGGAAGGCAAAAAAGGCCCATGGTTTATGAAGAGGAAGGCAAAAAATGCCCATGGTTGATTCAGAGAAAGTAAAAAAAATGCCCATGGTTGATTCAGAGAAAAAATACCCATGGTTGATCCAGGGGAATGCAAAAAATATCTATGGTTGATCCAAGGGAAGGCAAAAAAAAAAAGCCTTGCTTGTTTTAAAGAGAAAGGCAAAAAAATGCTCATGGATGATTCAAAGGAAGGCAAAAAAGTGCCTATGGTTGATTCAGAGGAAGGGGAAAAAATGCCTATGGTTGATTCAGAGGAAGGCAAAAAAGTGATTATGGTTGATCCAGGGGAAAGCAAAAAAATGCCCATGGTTGATCCAGAGGAAGGCAAAAAATGGCGATGGGTTATCCAGAGGAAGGCAATAAATACTTGTGGCTGATCCAGAGGAAGGCAAAATAAAACTTGGTCCAATTTGCTCCACCAGGGGAAAAAAAAGTTCCCCTAAGGCAATCAGAAATTCCCTGGATCAACAATCTCTGATGTTCTTACTAACAAATGTATTTTTATTAAAACCTACCTGAAGCTGAAAAGCTCCCCCCCCCCACCACCACCACCGCACCCCATCCTTCCAGGATAACTAACAAGTCCTGCAGGTTTACTATTACTCATTCTGCAGATGTCCCCCGCACACAATACACTGTAATTACTCTTATGTGTGTAACGTTGGAGAGGCTTGCTGCAGAAAATGGCCATGTTTCATCTCTACTTGTAATTAATGTAATGAGCCATCGGACGCGCACATCAACCAGCTCATTACAGAGAAGCAGAAGGACGGCAAGCTGGTATTGACCGCCGTTCTTTGCAGATCCCTGACTCACTAATGACCGCACTCCGCGGCTACCTGCACAATATTTGCTGCAATTACATCTTTCTAGAAACAATATAACAAAACCAAGTCTCCTGGATCTCAGAAGACGGGAGAGCGCTTTGTGAAAAGCAGGATTGGCAATTTGAAGAAAAAGATAAATCGGTCAATGAACGGTTATTGTGGTCCAGGAAAAGCCGCCGCTGTGCTAAACCACGAAAACCTCCACTTATCTTTAACGCCTAGATGACCGAAATCTATAGATTAACCAGCTCAGTTTTGCCTACTTACATCCCTCCCTGTTCAGGACAGTTCTCGGCACTGTAATAGTTTGACTGACAATTACTCTGTTGTGCAACATTGTAACTAAATTCATTTTATATCATTTTTTTAATAACAGAAAGAGCTTTTTGTTGGTGGTATTTAACCACTTCATGACTGAAGGAAATTGCCTCGACTCAGTTTTTCAGTTAAGGTATGTGCTAGTAAAAATAGGCATATCATTGCAATTACGCAGTGTAGTAGTGCCGGTGAATAATGGTAATGTTATCTCCTAATTTAATTTTTATTTTTCAAAAATAAACTGGCCCAAAATAGCAAAAAAATAAATAAATGAATAAACTTTTATAAGCTTTAGCTGCATATTTCTTGCCATTACTCTGACTGACCATCCCAAAAAAATAAATTCTCCTACGCCTGATATTTTTGACAATATCACATACAGTTAGTGTACGTTATTTGTACCCATAGGGCGCTTGTTGCTGATACATGTTACGTGACCCAGCACTTCTGGGTAGGGGCTTCGAGCACGCGCATGCCCGCCGCCCTGGCTGTGATGTCATTGGCTCCAGCACAAGCGACAAACAGGTGATCGGCTGAGCGAATGACAAAAGAGAGCTCTGTGTTGGTAAACAACACAGAGCTCTCTACAGACAGCAACTATGTGCAGCAGGGAGTAAAAACCAGCACATCACTCAGGATAAACAGTACACAGTACACACAGTAAATATTGTTAGGCACACAGTTAACCCCTTGATTTTCCCTAAATGGTAACCCCTTCCCAGCCAGTGTTATTAGTACAGTGACAGTGTATAGTATTAGCACTGATCACTGTATTAATGTCACTGGTTAAGTCAGTGGCAGTTAGTAAATTATCTTAAGATTGTCCGCCGCATTATTGCGGTCCCACTGCGCTTTTCACCAGTGGCGGCTGGTGGTATAATTTTGGGGGGGGGTGGCGGCAATCCGTCCGCCGCCAACCCCCCCATCAGCGGTCTGTCAGGTCTGCCGCCCCCCCCCCCCCCCCCCGGTTGGTCGATTGGTCCCCGCACTTACCCCATCTAGGTCGCTTTTATTTTTTATCGGATATGTTTTATAGCAGAAAGTAAAAAATATATTTTTTTCCCCCAAAATTTCAGTCTTTTTTCATTTATATAATAAACAATAAAAAAAAAACCCAGTGGTGATTAAATACCACAAAAAGAAAGCTCTGTTTGTGTAAAAGAAATGAAATAAATTCAATTTGGGTTGTGCAATCACCAGGTTAATTCGCGCAGTGCTGAATAGCAAAAAACGGGGGCGCGGTTTGACTTTGGAGGAAAATGGGCGGTTTGCTCTGGAGCTCCAGCCAGCAGAGGACTACATCCAGCGCCATCGGAGGCTTTCTTGTTGCCTTGTCTCGTCATTACATGGGGAAATTATCACGCAGCCCCACCACTACTCAATCTCGCTCTCTGCGGGACTCTAGTGGCCGACTAAGCCAAAGCATCCCGGAGATCTTCTGCACGCAAGTAAACAACATGGCGGCCTTACACTGGCATGGCTACAGATCGCTCTACCTCCTCTCCTACGGATGGGTCTACGCTCCAACATAAACAGCCAAGCCTGAGCGATCTCCGCAGCATTGCAGTGGACATCAAGGGCATCATGTCGGCTGCCATCACGGATCTGCGGCATGATATACAAGCGCTGATGGGTCAAGTGCAAGAGATGGAAAAAAATGCTGCCCACCAGGGTTCCACCATCCGTCTCATGAATCAAACAGTGTAAACACACACCTCACAACTCCGTGATCTCAACCGACACTTAGATTTAGATAACCGCGTGAGATGCCACAAACTGAGGGTTCACGACCTACCAAAAACAATGAATCCAGAACATCTATTACTCATGGTGGCAAGCATCTTTAAAGTGGAGTTCCACCCACTTTTACAACTCTTCAGCATCCCTCACTAAACTGTGCACTGTAAACGAATTGGATATTTTTTATTTTTTTTCTCAGCACTTACTGTATATCTGCTGTATTTATTTTTCACTTCCTCCTCCCTGGCCGCGGCCCATCGCATCATTTCCTGTTTGCAATGCCTTCTGGGAAGGGGCGGCAACTTCCTCTGACACTGCCGTTGCTATGGAAACCTAACCTGAAACCTATTACATTGCTTGTGCTGCACTGAGCATGTGCGAGATCTGCAAGGATGAGATCCAGGAAGAAATACAGTCTGGCTTCAGATGCCCACACTTAAGATGGCCACAGCCTGCTGTAAGTTTATAAAATAACAAACTACTGCTATAAACTAACAAAATAGACCTTAGTTTACAGACTAACTTTACTAGAATACATTAAGCTTGTGTATTATAGGGGTATTTTTATTTAAAAAGTATAATTTAGGCCGGAACACCACTTTAATAACCTTCTGGACAGACCTCCATCTACGCCTATTGTGCCCTGCAACCAAGGGGCAGCGAGTCTGACCCTCCAAGGCATATGGTATGTTGCCTGGTAAATTACCAGCGGAAAGAGGAGATCTTGCATAAGGTTCATAACAGAATCCAGCTCACTCACGGTGATCTGCCAAGATCTCTCAAATATCACCCTCCAGCATCTCAGAGATCTTTATACTTTACTTGACCTGCTGCATTCCAGGGTCATACAATATTGATTACATTTTCCATTCAGCCTCTGGGCATCAACCCAAGGCGGTACATCTCTTCTCCAGAAGACCTGAAACAATTTTGCGAGATTCTGGACATGGATTCTGGATCTATGTTCCAAATTGGTATGCTGAATTTCGCCCGACTTAGAACACCTCATCCCGGTGAGAACCCATGGAAGCCCAAGAACAGAGGCACAGACATCAGCGTTCTCCAGCCAGAGGTCCTGAATAGCAAAAAATGCCCTGGTCATGAAGGGAGTAAACTTTCTGGAGCTGAAATGGGTATGGGCAAGAAACAATATTTTTTGTTATTTTTAATCCTACCTCATGGTCTGTTTACACCATGCAGGTGTGACAGAGAGATTTCAAAGGGCTGCCCTATGCATGAGAAACATACAAGAGAAGTGCCTGACCATTTTGCAAAATTGCGCCATACCAAACTGCATGGGTCTGTAGCGGGGAAATGCGTGTGTTATCAGGTGTGTGAGGGTGCCGTTAAGAATGAATAACTTTGCCTCACAACTGCTAAAGGGCAACGTGTTTCTGTGTGTGTGTGGGGAAAGAGTACAATTGTTTGCACATTCCTGACATGCACAAATGTTAATATAGCCTACAACACACTGGGGTCCATTTACTTAACCTGGAGAGTGCAAAATCTGGTGCAGCTGTGTATGGCAGCCAATCAGCTTCTAATTTCAGCTTGTTCAATTAAGCTTTGACAAAAGAAAAAAATGGAAGCTGATTAGTTTCTATGCAGAGATGCACCAGATTATGCACTCTCCAGTTTTAGTAAATCAACCCCACTGACACTAATCCTTCCTTCCTTCCTTCCTTCCTTCCTTCCTTCCTTCCTTCCTTCCTTCCTTCCTTCCTTCCTTCCTTCCTCCCTCCCTTCCTTCCTTCCTTCCTCCCTCCCTTCCTTCCATCCCATCTCCCTTCCTTCCTTCCTTCCTTCCTTCCTTCCTTCCTTCCTTCCTTCCTTCCTTCTTTCCTTCCTTCCTTCCCTCCTCTCTCCCTCCCTTCCTTCCTCCCTTCCTCCCTTCCTTTCACCCCATCTTCCTTCCTTCCTCCCTTCCTTCCATCCCATCTTCCTTCCTTCCTTCCTTCCTTCCTTCCTTCCTTCCTTCCTTCCTTCCTTCCTTCCTTCTTTCCTTCCTTCCTGCCTCTCTCCCTCTCTCCCTCCCTCCCTTCCCTTCTTCCTTCCTTCCTCCCTCCCTTACCTTCATTCCTTCTTTCCTTCCGCCCTTCATTCCTTCCTTCTTTCCTTCCTCTCTCCCTCCCTCCCTCTCTTCCTTCATTCCTCCCTTCCTCCCTCCCTCTCTTTCTTCCTTCCTCCCCCTCCCTTCTTTCCTTCCTTCACTCCTTACCTTCCTTCCTTCCTCCCTCTCTTCCTTCCTTCCTTCCTTCCTTCCTTCCTTCCTTCCTTCCTTCCTTCCTTCCTTCCTTCCTTCCTTCCTTCCCTCCTCTCTCCCTCCCTTCCTTCCTCCCTTCCTTCCTCCCTTCCTTTCACCCCCATCTTCCTTCCTTCCTTCCTTCCTTCCTTCCTTCCTTCCTTCCATCCCATCTTCCTTCCTTCCTTCCTTCCTTCCTTCCTTCCTTCCTTCCTTC